>CM062293.1:480311468-480618310 GCA_031216915.1 Pictodentalium vernedei
AGTGAACATAGATATAACATGCGTAAAACATGGCAAATACTAAATGATGCCATCAAAAGGTCAAACGGAGCTGTTAACTTGCCTAAATTTTTTATCCATAATGGTAAAGAAGTAAATGACCCGACGGAAATAGCTAACGAATTCAATGCTTATTTCGCAAGTATAGGAAAACAAACAAAATACCCGCCACCAACAAATTATTTCACGACTTCATGGATGCAAACTCTACTAATAATTTTTATATATTAAATTTACTTGTAAAGATATTTATGCTGGGAGCTGAGGGATAATGATTACGGTTCCATGCGTGGGGGGGCGTAACATGCTATTTTCCATGTACTTAGATGGTGTGGATGACAGATACAGCGCCATGTACAGAGATAGGTCACCAGGATATTATTTCACACCTGCAGACATGAACTGACCAATCAAGATTTTCAGCTTGTTTATTTGGCAGAAGAGTGCGCGTCACTTGGAATCCACACCACATTTCTTCAGAGACAACTCAAGCATTCACCTCGTCAAGAAAAATTTTACCCTCCCTCCACGCCCATTTCCTTTATCGTTGCCTGATGTTTACCCTGTTGGTTGTATCTTTTCCCCTCAGCTGTTCCAGTCTCTTTCCTCCTAAATTTCCAGCAGACATTTTAGGGTGGATATTACATTTTGTTAGTTTGGGGATTAGTACCATGAATAGTTTCTTGTTTGTGTCCCATGCTTTTCCAGAGTATGTTTTTTCTACCACGGTAGTTTTTTGCTGTCTGGTTTTTAATGCAGGGACGGGTACACCCACAGCATTAGGGGAACAGCTGGGGGGGATACATGTATTAGCTTTTATATACTTGGTTTCATTTTAACATCATTTATTGAACATTTTGGCGGGGTACACCCACAGCATTAGGGGAACAGCTGGGGGGGATACATGTATTAGCTTTTATATACTTGGTTTCATTTTAACATCATTTATTGAACATTTTGTAAGAATTATTTCTATACATTTAGTTTAAATATTTGGTCAATTTTAATGAGGTATTTTAATAAATCGGCAACACCCATCAGTATTTCTGGTGTTGTCCAAACGCATTTTAGAGTCATTTAGCTTACGTATTCCCTCTTGCCTCAGATCTAACGGCATAAAAGCCCAACATGTGATTTTGAAGTTATGAATATCGTAAAATCTCTAAAGTCGAAAGGAAGCAAAGATTGTGATGATATTAGTTCAAAACTACTTAAACAAGCCATTGACCCCATTGTTACCCCTCTAACACATATCTTTAATTGTTCGTTTATACACGGTACTGTTCCAGATAAAATGAAAACTGCTAAAGTTATTCCTATATTTAAAGCAGGTGACCAACACAATTTTACAAATTACAGACCCATCAGCATACTACCGACATTCTCAAAACTTTTGGAAAAACTTATGTCAGTTAGGCTTGTAAAATACCTAGATCACTTCAGCATCTTACATCCAAATCAATACGGTTTCAGGAAAAATCATAGTACGGTGCATCCTGTCATGCAGCTGCTGAAAACTATATCAGATGCAAATAATAAAAGAAGTAAGGACAGTACATTGGCACTATTTTGGGACTTTTTGAAAGCATTTGATACCATAGACCATGACATTTTAATAAATAAATTATATAGATACGGTATTAGAGGGATTGGGCAATGACTGGTTTAAAAGCTATCTATCTGGTAGATCACAGTACGTTGCATATGGCGAGCATATATCTGACAGAGTAAAAATAACGCATGGTGTTCCGCAAGGCTCGGTACTCGGTCCGACACTATTCTTAATATATGTCAACGACATTTATCGCGCTACGTCCCTGAATCTCCTATCTTTTGCTGACGACACTTCGGGACATTCTTCGGGCCCTGATCCAAATCAATTAACTGCACTTATAAACACAGAGCTTGGAAAAATATTTGAATGGTGTTGTGCGAATCAACTTGTGTTAACCCTTTACCTAACGTAACGGCCAAAACCGGCCAGCGCTATTCTCAAAAATCGCCTATTAATTTTCATTATTTTTTTCATTTTTTGTCTCAAAAACATAGGTTATGACCCCTCGTTGGAACGAGCTCGTCGAGCTCGTTCCAACGAGGGGGTCATAACCAATGTTTTTGAGACAAAAAATGAAAAAAATTAGTTATTCAAGAATTATTTTTGCAAGTTTCGTCTGCTTTTCATGTTAGGTAAAGGGTTAAATGCTACTAAAACTAAATACATTTTAATCAACCCCTCCGGCAAAAGAACAACAATTCATTACGACATTCTAATAAACGGCCAAATTATAAGCAAAGTAGGTACTAATGATACAGAGAAATCTCTTAAATTCTTAGGGATACATATTGATGATAGTCTATCGTATAAGCACCATATATCTCATCTTTCTTCCAAGATTGCTCGGGCGAATTTCGCACTAAATAAAGTGAAAACTACACTTCCCAGAGAAGCGATTGAAAACACTTTATTATGCCCTGATACACACACATTTAGTGTATGGGATAAATGTTTGGGGCAATGCTAGAACAATTAAAAAGATACTGCTTCTTCAAAAACGCTCCATCCGCATAATAAACAACACGCGATACAGAGCACACACTGATCCTCTCTTCCGAGAAAATAAGATTCTTAAAGTAAACGACCTCTTTAAACTCCACGCGTGCCTGTTTGTATTTGATTGGTATCATGATAACTTGCCGGTATCCTTCAGACACTACTTCCACCCAGTAGTCAATACTACGGGCAGAGCTAGTAGAAGGAGAGATCTTCTCCAAATTGGCAGAACAAGAACAAGGGCTCTTGAGAACTTTCCAACACATATATACCCTAAACTATGGAATGACTTAGAGCTCGATTTACGTAACAGCAGCAATAGAAACATTTTCAAAAAAACAATTGACCGTAAAATTACTGTCCCAATACTCCGATAACATCGACTGTAATAATCCATACTGTAACGAATGCTCTATTTAGAACAGGCAGAATATTTTCAGATAATTATGTGGCTATAAATTTTCAAGATTATACTAACTTAGCGCTTTCCAAGAACAGTACCGGCGGACTGGGTTACTGAATGACTACAGTGAAATCTTGTAGTTGTTTTTGTCGGTATCCTTCAGATACAGCTCCAACCCTGTAGTCAACTATACCGATAAATCTAGTGGTAAACACCGCGGGTAGGGTCTTACTTAGCTGAGGACTCCCAACGTTTTGCATCATTCAGTGGGGAGCTCTCTGTGGGAGCTTCGCATGGAATGACGTCGTGATTTGTGGCTGTCAGTGGGGGGAGAAGTATGACAAGAATTGTGTCGTGGTTATCCAGTGACCCATCTCCGCTGGTGCTGTATATGTCTGGACATATTCTCGTCTCTTGGCAGGTAGACAAGCTAGTTGCACCAAGCCATCAGCATCCAAGTACAAATGAACTGTTGTCTGATAGTCCGATTCCAATGCTGCACAGTATAATCCCTGGGAGACGACAGGTAGACAGCCAATCTGGCTATGTCGTCTCCCTGCGGTATACATGCATAGTTGATCTCTTGTTTGTATTGTATAAATGTACATATCTATATTGCTGTATACCGCTAAATAAAATTCATTCATTCATTCATTCATTCATTCATTCATTCATTCATTCATTCATTCATTCATTCATTCATTCATTCATTCATTCATTCAGTCATTCATTCATTCATTCATTCATTCATTCATTCATTCATTCATTCATTCATTCATTCATTCATACCACATACCAAATTTGAGTCAAATCGGACCATCAGTTCAGAAAATATAAATTTTGGGTGGGGTCAAAAATCTTACCCCTCCCATTACAAAGCCAATATTGCTTCGCGAACTTTGTTTGAACAAATTTGATTCTACACCTCAAAAGGAAGCTCCATAACAAATATCAAGTCATTATACCCACTGGTTCATGAGAAGATTTTAAAAATATTTTGGAGCTTTTTTTCCCACCCCCTCCCTATGAGACTGGGCATGATGAGTTGAACAACAAGAGGCCCCAAGGAGCCTTAATCGCTCACTGGCCAAAGTGGTTCAAAGAAGTATTTGGGGTCATATTCAGTTAGACATGGTTCATCAACACTACAAAGGAATGAAGTCATGAGAGACAAATTTTATGGAACTAGGGCCATGGCTTGAACAAACTTGAATCTTACCCCCCTGAGGATGCTGCATACCAAATATCAAAAGCATTCATCTGCTGGATCTGAAGAAGAAGATTTTTAAAGAAAATTCCTCATTTTGAACTAAGTTATCATTCGGGCTCCCACAGTGAGCCCAAATATGAACCCAGGGACTTGGCTTGAACAAACCTGAATCTCACCCCCTAAGGATGCTGCATGCCAAATATCAAAACATTCTGACTGCTGAATCTGAAGAAGACTTTTAAAGAAAAATTCCTCATATTGACTAAGTTATAATTCGGGCTCCCACAGGGAGCCCAAATATGGACCCAGGGACTCAGCTTTAACAAACTTGAATCTTACCCCACTAAGGATGCTGCATACCATAATATCAAAACATTCCGACTGCTGGATCTGAAGAAGAAGATTTTTAAAGAAAACTCCTCGTTTTGAACTAAGTTATCATTCGGGCTACCACAGTGAGCCCAAATATAAACCTAGGGACTTGGCTTGAACAAACTTGAATCTCACCCCCCAAAGCATGCTGCATAGCCAATATCAAAAGATTCTGCCTGCTGGATTTTGAGAAGATTTTTAAAGAAATCTGTCTGAAATGCACTAAGTTCAAATTTGGGCTCCTATACTGAGCCCAAATATGAACCAGGGGACCGATTTGAACAAACTTGAATCAGATCCACCCCACAATGTTGCATACCAAATATCAAAAGATTCTGCCTGCTGGATCTTGAGAAGAAAATTTTTTAAGAAATTTGCCTGAAATGCACTAAGTTCGAATTCAGGCTTCTATACTGAGCCCACATGTGAATCCAGGGGGCCGATTTGAACAAACTTGAATTAGATCCACCCCACAATGTTGCATACCAAATATCAAAAGATTCGGCCTGCTGGATCTTGAGAAGATTTTTTAAGAAATTTGCCTGAAATGCAGTAAGTTCGAATTCAAGCTTCTATAGTGAGCCCAAATATGAATCCAGGGGGGGGGGGGGGGGGGGGGGGGGGGCGATTTGAACAAACTTGAATCAGATCAACCCCACAATGTTGCATACCAAATATCAAAAGATTCTGCCTTCTAGATCTCAAGAAGAAGATTTTTTAAGAAATTTGCCTGAACTGCACTAAGTTCGAATTCCGGCTTCTATACTGAGCCCACATGTGAATCCAGGAGGCCGATTTGAACAAACTTGAATCAGATCCACCCCACAATGTTGCATACCAAATATCAAAAGATTCTGCCTGCTGGATCTTGAGAAGAAGATTTTTTAAGAAATTTGCCTGAAATGCACTAAGTTCGAATTCAAGCTTCTATAGTGAGGCCAAATATGAATCTGGGGGGGGGGGGGGGGGGGGGGGGGGGGAAGGGGGGGGCGATTTGAACAAACTTGAATCAGATCAACCCCACAATGTTGCATACCAAATATCAAAAGATTCTGCCTTCTGGATCTCGAGAAGAAGATTTTTTAAGAAATTTGCCTGAACTGCACTAAGTTCGAAATTTGGGCTTCTATACTGAGCCCAAATATGAATCCAGGGAGCCGATTTGAACAAAATTGAATCAGATCCACCCGATAATGCTGTATACCAAATATCAAATGATTCTGCCCACTTGTGTGGGAGAAGAAGATTTTTTAGTAATTTCTCTAATATACATAGGGTGCTATTGGAGTTATGCCCCCTATGGAGCCCCCAGTGGGCATGTCCATTTCATTTGAACAAACTTTAATTGACATATGGTAATGAACATCCATACCAAGTTTCAAGCAAATCGACCTGGCGGTTTCAGAGGAGAAGTTGTTTGAAAAATGTTCACCACGCCAGATGGACAACGACGACGGACGACAAACGGCAAGTGATAAGTTTAGTTCCCTTCGGTGAGCTAAAAATGCAATGCTCCTTCAGGACCATCACTCACACAAACCTTCACTTGTATTGGCCCAGTGGTTTTGGAGGAGAAGGCCAAAACATGGTGTTGCCAGATGATGGACGACAGATGACGGACACCGGACGACGGAAGGAGAGCGATGAGATTAGCTCAGCTTGACTTTGTCAAGGTGAGCTAAAAATGCAAGAACTGGAAAAACTGGGCTTTCCCAGGCTGTGGCCCACCCATCCAACCTGGTCCTGTGTTTTTCAAGAAAAAGTATTTTGTAAACGTTGCATGACATTCACACAATTTTATGGTAGATGGAAATTTTTGCAGGATGACATAAGGTTCACTTTTTAGTTGACGCAGAGCCAAATTTCAAGATCCAAGGCAACTTCTTAGACCCAGTCACCTAATCTCTGAAATTTATGATACTGTTGTATAATTGGGGTTAAATGATTTAGTTAAGATCAGTTGTCAGGATCCAACCAGTGAACAGTGTTCACAGTAATACTCTGTGTGATTGAGATGTCAGTTTGGGAGCAATTTGAGTGTGACTTTGGATGTTAAACCATTCGGACATTTATTTCGGATATTTCGACTGTATGTCAACCTCTCTTATACTGCTGTGTGCGGTATTCCGTCTGCTATACTGCTGTGTGAAGAATGTTGTCTTTTATACTGCTGTGTGCGGTATGACATCTCTTATACTGCTGTGTGCGGTATTCCGTCTGCTATACTGTTGTGTGCGGTATGTTATCTTTTATACTGCTGTGTGTGGTATTTACTGCTGTGTGCGGTAAGACTGTTATGATTTCCATGTCTTTCTTAATTGATAATTGACCTTAAATTTCATCCAAATTCTTTCAATCTTAATCAACACTGAAAATACAACATTGGCGTCGCTAACTAAAATTTAAGATATACCGCGACTGAAAATTATTCCTTTAATTTTATTAATTTTTTTCTTTGGTTTAACATTTTATGAAAAAGCCCATTCAAAGAGTTGTGATTTGAAGGTTATTAGCCCTCATTCACGATAATAAAATGTGTTCATTTTTAACACTTGATTGAAGGTCAATTGCTTTCACGAGTTGTATCATTTTGCTATCTGTTGAAATTTTAAATATTTTTTACCAGTTTTTTAAATTGTAACTAATCTCTCTATTTTTAAGCAGTCTGCTGTTGGTGATTTTTGCATGTCAGAAGTTGTATATGAATCCGAAACATTTTAGCCAGACACACAAACATAGAGGGGTGGAAGAATGGTGTAATCGGTTTGGCCACTGAGAGAAGATAGTGCATTGGTTTTAATCGGGTCAGTCGACCGTCTTTTAACACCATCCAAGTACGATGTCAATTGAATGAAATTGCTAACTCTGGAGACCTCCTAATTTCAACATCGGAGAAAACAGAAATAAAGGAATAGCTTGGCAACAACTGGACAAAGCCAATTCACGTCAAACATCAGAATGGCGACGACAATTTGTCCAGTCGGACCAGGAGAACTGATGAGGAAATTAAACTTGTGCAAGCCCAACTTACAGATGTTGATGAGAAATTGGCCAATCTCATGACACTAAAGGATGCTGAAGCTATATTCAATTCTGCACCATACACAGATACTACCCAGCATACAGTTACCAGCTCCGAATTGCCAGTGTCTGTGCCAACACAATTCTACTCAACCATGTTGACCCAGCCAAGTGATATTAAACCTTCATAGGAAGATTATAAACTAGTTTATTCTTCAGTTTCGCATGTATCACATTCACCTCTGGATTTTATGTTTACACTGTCAGCAAGTTATCTGATACATGAAATTAGGCATGGGAAGATTCAAAATATCTCACCTTCAACATTTATGCGGCCATTTGCCGCATTTGGTTTGGGGGAGAATGCAATAATTATGTCAGTAAAAATAAGTTACCTAAATGCCAGCAACTTCAACACATTTCACATTTACCAGACATGCGGTCATTTACTGCATCTGTTATTGATGATGAAATAATCCATGAAAGTGTAGCGGTCAAGGTATAAAGGCCATTTACCAAGCAGCCTGGTTGGTCCAGATCTCTTAGTCTCGTGGTAAATCGGTTGCTTTGTGTGCTGGAGGTCGGCAGTTCGAACCCAAGCTACCTCACTTATCTCTCCTTCTGTTACATTTGGGGGCTCGTCCGATCCTCAGCAGTAGGTGGCACTGCGGGTGTTTCGACTGCTCTGAGGGAGGAACTTGGGTGAGATTCACATGTGGTGAATCTCAAAAGAAGGGGAGAATAGTGTAGCGGTCAAGGTATAAAGGCCATTTACCAACCAGCCTGGTTGGTCCGGATCTCTTAGTCTCGTGGTAAATCGGTCACTTTGTGTGCTAGAAGTCGACAGTTCGAACCCTGGCTCCCGCACTTATCTCTCCTCCTGTTACAAAAGTGTATACGAAACTGAAGACTTGAGTAAACCCAGTAATGGTTGGGTTATTTACAGTAATGGTTGTGATAGCGTTGAGCTGCCTTCTAAGTAAACTACAGGTTTATGGCCACATAGAATAGTTAATCCGGTTTTCACAAACAGAAGCCAGCACCAAAGAGCAGCGCCGGATCAATGGACGGAAGGGCAATGATTACTTTTATCATACCAGAATACCTCCTGATACATCACTCAATCTTCTCGGGGTGAACTTGGGCATCTTGATGCTAATTGAAGTAAACTTGAAACGGCACTTATGTTTTTAAAAGGAATAATGTGTGGAATCGGCTGTAAAAATAACAGCCAAAAGAAAACAAGGGAACATATTAAATGATAACTGATGAGGTTATTCGCTTCATTGATTATGAGTAATTATGTTTTTAAATAAATTATTGTCTTTTCTGGGAATTTATTGAGTTCGACAGTGAGGTAATTCGCTTCATTGTTGAGCTGCTCGTAGGACATATTTTATGGTTCTTCACATGATTCTACAACTGCATTGTAGTTTTTTGCTACAGAGTTCACTTGTTTGCATGTAAAAACTCAGCAAATTGTTAACTCTCAATTCTGCAAGACACACAGATAACTAATTCCATTTTACACAACCTTTCACTTCTTAAATGCGATCTCACTTCAAGCACTTACTCTTAACAAGACTTCTGTTCTTTGTGTCAACTCTTAATTTATCACAGCACAGTCGATGCAGTGAATCATTATTGATTCTGGCCAGATCTTGTCTTGATCTGTTGTGTTCCTGAACAAAATTGTTCAGTAATTTGGGATATCTGTCGCCTGTTTGATCAGTGAACATGCCGTTTTGTACGTATATCAGTTTAAACGCCCAACAAAGATCAGATATTTGATGAGGTTATTTGCTTCATTGAATATTTTCATTTGTAAATAGATGTTTTTACCTCCTGATGGATTGCACAAATTCATGTCAATTTCCTTTGAGGGCTCACAGTACTTTTCACATATAAGCCTCTATTCAGACAGGATTCAAACCGTAAATATTCATGGGGGGAATGTTGTATAATTGGGGTTAATTGATTTAGTTAAGATCAGTTGTCAGGATCCAACCAGTGAACAGTGTTCACAATAATGCTCGGTTGGTTTCTCAGTGTGATTGAGATGTTAGTTTGGGAGCAATGTGAGTGTGACTTTGGATGTCAAACCGTTCCGACGTTTATTTTGACTGTGTGTCAACCTCTGTTTATTGATACTGCTGTGTGTGGTATTCCGTTTGTTATATTGCTGTGTGCGGTATGCTATCTATAATACTGCTATGTGCAGTATTCTGTCTGTTATACTGCTGTGTGCGGTATGACATCTCTTGTACTGCTGTGTGCGGTATTCCGTCTGTTATACTGCTGTGTGCGGTATGCTATCTATAATACTGCTGTGTGCGGTATTCCGTCTGCTATACTGCTGTGTGTGGTATGACATCTCTTATACTGTTGTGTGCGGTATTCCGTCTGCTATACTGCTGTGTGCAGTATGTTGTCTTTTATACTGCTGTGTGTGGTATTTAGTGCTGTGTGCGATGTCTTTCTTAATTGATAACGACCTTAAATTTCATCCAAATTATTTCAATCTTAATCAACACTGAAAATACAACAATACAATGAAAAGAAATTATGAATTAAGATGTAACAACATTTATCATTCATTTTTCTTGTTTGGCTGTAAGAATTGTAACAGAAAACAAGAAAAGTGAAAGCTAAATATTGTTTTATCTTAATTTCTGATTCTTTTCCATAATAAAATGAATCTAAATTTTGGAACAGTAAGGCCCCACAAAATAGATTTTTTGTTTCTCAGGCCATTTTTTTGTAAAATTGCATGTGGGCAGGCGTTTTCTTATTTTTTATTTATTTTTGTAATTATTTCTTTGCCATCAAAAGTTCATGTTTTATGCCTCATAATCTACAGAATAGCATGGGTGGTGGAGTATTTTGTCCCATGAGTGCAAGAAGGCTTTGCAATGCTAAAGCATTGCAAAGCCTTGTTGCACTCACAGGACACATTTATCAATTTTATTAAATTGGGTAAAATATCAGACATTAACCATTTAATTTTTATTTGTTTTAAGTTTGCATTGGTTATAAAAGGAGAGCATGCGGCAGTCAAAAGAACGATGTGGGAGGGCCCAATAAACAGATTTTTAACTTTTTAGGCCTAAAGCTCATTGTTTCCAACATTTCTGATAAGTTTGATAAATTCAGGTCAACCAGTTTTCAAGTTGTGGCCCATACATAATTAAAAATGAATAGAAAGATGAACAGATGACTTAAGAGATGGACAGATAGGTACACAGAATGCGACCCCTAGAGATGGGCAGTATTGGAATTCTGAGTTCTGTATCGGTTTCATATTCTTAGGGGGTATACCTCGGTATTGGTTCAGTATCTGACTTGACTGAGATTTGCTGATGGTACCAATAAGGAATTCACATCAGGAAAAACAGAATAAGTTGTTGTAGTATCATTCTACCACAACGCTATAAATGACACTGCCAGTGAGTTCAACAGTGGCATTCTTTTAGGACCACAAATCATATCTACAGTAATTTTGTGACTTGTTCCAAACACACCTTAATGTTTAAAGACCCATTTCAGGCTTTTTGTAATCTCAGAGCATGTGCCCTGACCATGCCATCTTTAGGAGGTCCTGCTGACAATAGACAAAACACCTGGGCAGTGATTTCTAGTCAGGTCTTGGCTGCCTTAACCCTTAACTAACATGAAAAGCAAACGACACTTGCAAAAAAAATTCTTGAACAACTAATTTTGTTCATTTTTTGTCTCAAAAACATAGGTTATGACCCCTCATTGGAACGAGCTCAATGAGCTCATTCCAATGAGGGGTCATAACCTATGTTTTTGAGACAAAAAATGAAAAAAATAATGAAAATTAACTGACGATTTTTGAGAATAGCGCTGGCCGGTTTTGGCCGTTACGTTGAGTAAAGGGTTAACTAGAAATCACTGCTAATCAATTGGACATGCACAGGTTGTAGTCTAGTAGGAATTCATGACAGTTGCCCAGCTCATTGAGGGTTAACAAAACTGAAAAGAAAATCAGTCACTTCTTTCATGAAAATGAACCTTTCAACTGTTATCAAGCCTCAACAGAGACTTATAAATAGCAAACGTAGGAAAATTTGAAAATGCAGATTTTATCGGTATTCAATGGATCAGTTTGGTTTGTCAGTATCCCCATATCAGTGACAGTTGGGTTTTTTCATTATAATGCCCATCTCCACTACCCACGGAATGTCTCATTTTTCATACTATTTTTATGAAGTCGGTGGGTATTACTTTCTGTATTTTCAGTACTGTATTACAACTGAGACATAAGTTGTGAATGCTTTTTAACATTAGACCTTCAAGTGTGACCTCAACTGTGGATGTACAGACTTTGATACCCATTCTGCAAACAGACCTTTTAAAAAAATTAATAACCAAAGTATTCCTACTAACACTGTATATATGGTTTTGTTACAGCTTCTTGAGTTTGTACAATTAAAAGAAGTAAAACTTACCCCTATGTGTTCTCATTAATACATTAGATAAGAAATTATTCTCAGCTTGTGTTTCTATAGAAACAAGATTTGCATTCAGTCGAGCACATTTCCTCATTGCACTCTTGCGACTAGAGGCACCACCAAAGAGTTTGTAGCAGCTATCAGGACCAGCAACCCAATTGTCATCACATCCTGAAAAAAAATCAGCAGTCAGCAAAACACATGTACAGTGGAGCCCACTTAATTGGATATCTCTTAACTGAATAACCTTGTTAATTGAATATAATTTCCCAACACAAAACCATTTACCATACCTCCAGTACAAATTTGACCTGTTAATTGAATATAGGTTATAGAGTAAACTCCTCTTAATTGAATAAAAAATCTTGCAACCTGTCCAGAATTTACCCTGACTCTCCCCAGTTTTCCTTTGGTTATAGACCTATTTGGCCTCAGTACATCCAATACAGGCATTTAATCTATTATATCTTGTTCGACAGAGCTCGTGGAGCTCTGTCAAACATGATAGAATAAATGCTAAGTTAATCTCTAGAATACAGGAAAGTGACACAATCCCTGTTAATTGAATAATCCTGTTAATTGAATAATTTTCATTGGCACAACGGCTATTCAATTAACAGGGTTCTACTGTATATACAAATTAATGGGTTAAGGTAAACTGTCAAGAAGACAGGGCTCATTGTCTCAAGAATGAATTTAATCCAAGGACTTTCAAGAAGCTATCCCAGACAATTTTCAAGACCTATTTGACAATTTTTGAGATTTTGTCATGCTATTTTCATATTACTTTATTTATTTATTGGAGTTTTACGACAGTCACCTCGTGTCGGATAATTTTACGTGTCTAGGAAGCAGGAGTACCCGGAGAGAACCACTGAGCAATGATGAGCAACTGTCAGGCTCCCCAACATACTAACTCCACACAAGCAGGGTAAGCATTGGTTGAAGACAAGTGCACCATCGATGTGTATGACACCTTAGTATAAAACACCACCGTGACCCCACGTGGGCAATGGGGGTGAAGTGTTTTGCCCAAGGACACAATGCGGTCGCTGCAGGTGGGATTCGAACTAAGGACATCTCGGCTTGCAGCCTGCACCTCTACCTACTGAGTCACTGCACCACATTTCTTTACTAAGAATAAAGTTATCATTCAAGATAGATATATAAATATTAGTTAACTGATTGAGTGCTAAATTATTTTTCAAAAGTGATTTGAAACATGGGTATTTCTTTTAACAGGGTTCATACAAAAATTTGCTCACAAAGTTCAAAGGTTTTTCAAGGGCTTCTTTTTTTTTTCAAGGGCTACATATACTATTCAGCTTGTTGTATGAGCTCTAAAAATCTAAGATTCATGTGACACGGATCTGACTTTGGAAGTCAAGAAGTACTGGTACCCAAAGTGTCATCTGTGTTACAGTAATCTTGGTAAAACGTTCCATACATTTTTATGGGTTTTTTTAACTGAGCGACACGAGAGCAACAAACAAGTAAAAGGCAAGTACACATATATTTACAATGCCCAGGAAATAGCTTGGTATTCAAGGGTTTTTCAAGAGATTTCTGAAAGTTCAAGGGGTTTCTCAAGGGCTAATTTCAAATTCCAGGGTTTTTCAAGAAAAAACTCATTTTCAAGGGTTTTTCAAGAGCTGTATGAACCCTGTTTAATGATACCACACCACCAGCAAGAGTAGCCTTGGTTTAGCAAAATTTTGTTCATAAATAATTGGTTTGTTACAATTTATTGGAGAGTGCCAATAGGCAGCCAATAGGCAATCTCCAATAAATTGCAACCAAACGATTTTATATAAAAGTTTTTCTTCTACTGCTGAGAAAACATCAAGCTAATGCATACAATTTAAAGCCACTAAAGTGGCTTCCAGCAATTTTGAATAGAGCCATGATAATGGCTTCGAGCACTCCACCAGTTAAAATGAAAGTGTCAATTACACTGTAGCTCAACTTGTCAAGACAAAGACATGCACATGTATAGTATGTGACACAGCAATGACAAACATCTAGGTAATGACCTGATAACAAAGGTACATATAAAGTATTGTAACGGTCTGTACATAAATACTGACCGTTGCCTGTAACAAATGTATAGGTAAAGTATTGTAAAGGTGGGTGACAGTCAGATGCTAAACTAGAAAAGAAAACTTTGAGTCCCAGAGTGGGTCTGACTGAACCCCCAAAATATTTGTTCTCATAGCACAGTGATAACAAAGGCACCCCAAAACACACTCATTCCTGTCCCAAGGTGAAAACAAAGGTACCCAAGAAGTTTCATGAAGATCAGTTTACAAATATGAGCTGTGTAGAAGTTGTGACAAAAAACTGATTGGACCTAATTTCGGTACAAAATGGCCACTGGCAGCCATCTTCAATTTTGGACTGCACCCAGAAACACTCGTTCTCGTCCCAAGGTGATAACAAAGGTACCCAAGAAGTTTTGTGAAGATCGGTTCATAAATACAGCCTCTAGCCTGAGCCGTATTGACATGTGCACTTACAGTGTATAAGTAGCACTGAATAAATCAAAGTTCATCTAATTTGCATAATTTCTGCACGAGAAAAAAACCCGTACTATATGTGATGTATTCCATGTTACTAAACATTCATAAAAAAATTTATTCAAATCAGAACTTTCATACAGAAGTTCTGTACAAAAGACTGATTGCACTAATTTTGGTACAAAATGGCTGCTGGTGGCCATCTTGAATTTTGGACCACACCCAAAAACACTCGTTCTCATCCCACGGTGATAACAAAGGTACTCAAGAAGTTTCGTAAAGATCGGTTCATAAATACGGCCTCTAGCCTGAGCCGTATAGAAGTTGTGTACAAAAAACTGATTAGACCTAATTTCGATACAAAATGGCCACTGGCAGCCATCTTGAATTTTGGACCGCACCCAGAAACACTCGTTCTCGTCCCAAGGTGATAACAAAGGTATCCAAGACGTTTCGTGAAGATCGGTTCATAAATACAGACTCTAGCCCGAGCCGTATTGACATGTGTACTTACTGTGTGTAAGTAGCACTGAAAAAATCAAAGTTCATCTAATTTGCATAATTTCTGCACGAGAAAAAAACCTGTATTATATGTGATGAACATTCACACAAAAAATTATTCAAATCCGCAATTTCATATGGAAGTGCAAAAATCTGATTGCACCAAATTTTGTACAAAATGGCTGCCATCGGCCATCTTGAATTTCGGACCAGACCCCAAAACACTCGTCCCACGGTGATAACAAAGGTACCCAAGGAGTTTCGTAAAGATCGGTTCATAAATACAGCCTCTAGCCCGAGCCATATTGGCATTTGCACTTACAGTGCTGAAAGTAACACCAAAAAACATCAAAGTTAGTCTAATTTGGATAATTTACGCACGAGAAAAAAACCTGTATTATATGTGATGTATCCCATGGTACTAAACATTCATACAAAAAATTATTCAAATCAGAGCTTTCATATGGAAGTTCTGTACAAAAAACAGATTTCTGCATCGTCGGTACAAAATGGTGGCTGGCAGCCATCTTGAATTTTGGACCACACCCAAAAACACTCGTTCTCATCCCACAGACATAACAAAGGTACCCAAGAAGTTCCGTAAAGATCCGTTCATAAATACGGCCTCTAGCCCGAGCCGTATCCAATTGTTGACAGACAGACGGACGACGGGCCATGGCATAAGCTCAAATTTGGCTTCGCCAAAGTTGAGCTAAAAATGAGTTATTGAAGAATTTTTTTGCAAGTGTCACCTGCTTTTCATGTTAGGTAAAGGGTTAACACAAGAATGAGGAGTATACTGTTATAAACTGGGGTGTAGAGCATACATATTATTAACATTTTAAAGTTCCTAAGTTTAAAGATAGAATTATTTTGATTCTTTCTTTTGAAAATCATATTTTTGTTTACAGATTTTTTATTTCATTTTCAAAATCAACATTTTACTAAATTTCAATACTGTAATATCAGGGCAGTACATACTAAAAACTGAGTCTCATTCATTTCCACCTGAATCAAGACAATGGGAGAACAGTGTGTTAAAATATGGCACACTGGTGGCATGTACACCTGCAAACAATCTGACGCATGTTCATGTCTAGCTTGTGCCAAGTTAGTAAGGTTGGAAGTGCAACAGTTATTTGCTGTTGTTGGATCCATCCTGACTACACTTGACTACACTTGCAAACAAAATTTTTGAAAAACAAATTTTTTTTCATTTTTTGTGTCAAAAACATAGCTTATTACCCCTCAATGGAATGAGCTCATTCCAATGAGGGGTCATAAGCTATATTTTTGACACAAAAAAATAACGAAAAATTGAATGGGGATTTTTTGTTTTTATGTTGAGTAAAGGGTTAATATGGTTAAGGGTTAACCCTTTACCTAACGAATCGCCCGCATCCGCCTACGTAAGATGCAAATTGAGCAGTTGAAAAAATTGAATGTTTCAAAATATTTCAACAAAACCATATCATGTGACCCCTCATTGGAACGAGCTCATTGAGCTCGTTCCAATGAGGGGTCACATGATATGGTTTTGTTGAAATTTTTTGAAAAATTAAAAAAAATGATATTTAAAATAATAAATTTTGATAGCGTCTGCATTGGGTAAAGGGTTAACAATGAGGGATCAAAAGCTATGTTTTTGAGACAAAAAATGAAAATATAACAAAAATTGAATGGTGATTTTTGACCGTTACATTGGGTAAAGGGTTAACACGGCATAGAATAAAGCAAAATTTAAAATCAAACAGCAGATATCACTCCTAATTGCTAACCTTGATTCTTTCTGCAAACTACAGATGCTGCTTCATTTGGCTGGCAGTCATGATTGATAATATAAGAACATTCATGTAAACTATTCTCATCTCCATTACACTCAACACCATCCATCAGTATGTCATTACGAGTCCAGTCACCTGCACCATATTGTGCTTCCGTCGGAGCAGAACCAGCACCACTGAAAAACAAAATATGAAAAGCATATTAACCCTTAACTGTGCATATACCCACAAACTGCTACTTTTATATTGCTATGAAAAATTTGACCGAAATTGTAGTCTTCCTTGAGAACTCAACCAGTAGGCTACTTGGCCAGTGGCGGTGCCATGAGGGGGTGGGTGAGGGGGAAGGTGGATATACTTACCCCTCCACTTTTTTAGCCAAGCGTAGTAAAAAAATACTATCATTTTAATTTTTGTATTGAACGTTGCGGTGTAATGGTGGGTATGCTTAATTCCATATTCCCAAGTGCACTAAATCAGAGAAGTTTTTAAATTATGTTTGTGTGTGCCCCCCCCCCCCCACCCCTCCCACACACACACACACACATTAGCTGCAAACAACAAACAAGAGTGGAGGGCCCAAATTGCAACAAGGCATGCCACATTCAAACGGTCTGAAACATACCGCTTAAGAGTATTGGAGGAATGCTATAATTGAGGGCGTGCAAAGCATCCGTTTGGAATGCAGCCTACTTTCATTTTCGATTTGAGTGTCGTTTGGAGCTTTGTGCTCGCACTTTACAACAGCGTTCTTCCGTTAAAATGTCCCCATGTACGACGTTTTCTATAACTGAAAGACCTAGCCAATAAGTTTCAAAAGGATAAACCTGTTTTAATTTAATTGTCTGAGAATGCTCCAGAGAACACCATTTACAACGTAAGTTTTAAATGGTCTGAAACATACCGCTTAAGAGTAATCGAGGAATGCTAGAGTCGAGGGCGTGCAACGCATCCGTTTGGAATGCTGCCTACTTTCATTTTCGATTTGAGTGTCGTTTGTTGTGCTCGCACTTTACAAGAGTGTTCTTCCGTTAAAACGTCAGGATGTACGACGTTTTCTATAACTGAAAGACCTAGCCAATAAGTTTCAAAAGGATAAACCTGTTTTAATTTAATTGTCTGAGAATGCTCCAGAGAACACCATTTACAATGTAAGTTTTAAAAATTTTATTAACATCGCGAGTGGACTCCCCTCCCAAAACCCACCCGGCTCGGCACATTGCGTGGCGGGCAATACCCAACTGTACCCCCTCACTTCTGTAACTCTCGTGCCGTCACTGTACTTGGCAATGTTTTGGGGAGATGGGCGGTATTGGAATTTGGAGTTCAGTATTCCGTATTTTTAGGAGGATATACATGTACTGTGGTATCGGTTCGGTATTTGGTATCAGGCTTGACTGAGATTTGCTGACAGAACCAAAGGGGAATTCACATCAAGAAAAAACGAAATACAAGTAAGTTGTTTTTTATACATCATTCTATCACAGCGCCACAAATACCACTGTCAATGAGCTCAACATCAGTATTCTTGTGCCAACATAAATCATAGAGCTCTGTCAAACAAGATATAATAGAATAAATGCTAAGTTTATCCCCAGAATACAGGTAAATGACACAATCCCTGTTAATTGAAAACTCATGTTAATTGAATAATTTCCATTGGCAAAGTGGCTATTCAATTAACAGGGTTCCACTGTATTCAGTATCTGACTTGACCGAGATCTGCTGATACCAAAATGGAATATACATCTGGAAAATACTGAATAAGTTGTTCTTATACCATAGTGCCACAAATGCCACAGTCAATGAGCTTAACATTTGCATTCTTTTACCACCACTGATCATATCTACATTAAGTTTGTGACTTATTCCAAACACATCTTAACTCCTTGCACTCTGGTAGTATTTCCAATTTTTTCGTCACTGACTCCATATGGCCCATGCAGCATGAAAATTTTACAAATTATATCTTATTTGACAGAGCTCAGTGAGCTCTGTCAAATAAGATATATTTTTTATATTCTCAGTTGCATCGTGGGAAAAATTGATGCTGAAAACTTTGGTATTTTGATACCAGGGTGCAGAAAGTTAACCTTTAAAGGCATATTTCAGGCTTCTGCAATCCCAGAGCATGTGCCCTTTGCACTCGTCGAACTCATTCCAATGAGGGGGCCACATGATATGGTGTCATTGAAATTTTTTGAAAATTTTGAAAAAACAAATAGTAAAATCATACATTTTGATATCATCTGCATTAACCAGCTGAGTATTATCTAAATAGTTTTCATCAAATCTAATCATGGCTGCTATGCAGCAGCCATCACTATATTTAATGAAACATTCATCTCAATTTAACTCCAGGAATCATTGGTGAAAAACTCCAAACAATTTACAGTGGTAACATTTGATTAATTGTGCCCAAATTCAACTTATTTCAGTGGCTAGAGAAAACTATCCTGGGCAGGAATGTTCATCAGCAGCATGCAAGGAGTTAAAGGTTATGACTTATAGTTCATTTAACTGTAGAAAGTCAGATTGCTGAATAGATCACATAATTATTTGACTAAATTTCGAAATAAACAAACTGATCGCATGTTACACAATATTTGCACTGAAAATTGCATGAAAAATCAATAATAAAATGCACATAAAAACTAAAAAAGTTTAAAAAAATGTAAACAAAATTTACATTGAAAATAGTACATCTGATATGATAAAAATTGATGATGACAAACACAAATATATACAAAATGTCACAGCTAATTAACAAATTGTCTCTTGTATGCATCAAAGTGCCATCTGCAATGCACTAGCATTGCAGATAACATTTCTCTTTATTTTATGCTAGCCTTTGAATTATCACAAATTATCTAAAAGATATTTCTTGATATCCTTCAACTCGAAATAAACCATGATGCTGCAAAAGCCTTTCCCATAAACAATCATCATTCCAAATTTCAATGAGATCCGATGACCAAAACCATAGATACGAGGTGAAAAGACAAAAATTAGCTATTTTATGAGACAAGCAGCTAAATTATTATCCTTGTTTTACAGCAAAAACTAATTTACCTCCCCCGCCCCCCCCACACACACCCATCAGAGGTAATTGGGAAGGTCAGAAACACATGTTGCCGAACTGCAGTGACAATTGGACCATCCACATAAGAGATATAGAACAAAGACATAATGCCACATGTGGGGAGATGATTTGCCTTTATTTTCTTTGTTTTACTGCAGGGACATGTCTCGATTGAAAGCCTTTCCCATAAACAATGTTCATTCCAAATTTCATTGAATTCCAACAACCCAAACCTGAGATATGAGGCGAACAGACAGAAAATTGGCTATTTTATGACACAAACAGCAAATTTTCAAAGTTAAAAAGGGGGATAAGTCAAGAAATTGAAATGTAAGAAATATTATTGGAGACTCATTTGAAAGCCTTTCCCATAAACAATCTTCATTCCAAATTTCGTTGAGATCCGATAACCCAAACCTGAGATACAAGTCAAACAGACAAAAAAATGGCTATTTTGTATATTCAAAGGGACATAACTCACAGAAAAAATATTCCAACTGCAAAACAGCTGATTCCTCTGAAAGATCTCATGATAGTGAACATCTGTATTAAATTTCATCGAAATCTGAGCAGTAATGTTCAAGTTATAACTCGAACAGACATCGGAGTGTGGATGGATGGATGTACAGACATATGGATGGACAAACAGACTGACAGATGGATTGATGGACTAGATAGACGGAGGCAATCCAGTATACCCGACTTTTTAAAAAAAGTGGGGGAATAATTGGTAAAAAAACACTTGAGCTCCTCCATATTTCTGTGTTTCTTTTTAACCCTTTTCCGATACATGATCATGATGTGACCAGAATTCAGACAGCAGATAGTTGCTCAGTGAATTTATGTGATTATTTATTTATTTATTTATTGGTGTTTAAGGTCACATACTTATGCACAATGGCTAATCATGACCGTGGCAGTTTTATGGGTGGAGGAAGCCGGAGTACCCAGAGAGAACCAGCGAGCAACGACGAGCAGCTGCCAGCTCCCCAACACCATAACTCCGCACTGAGCAGAGGCAGGGTTAGATTGGTTGAAGACATGCGCACAATTGACGTGCAGTACACCTTAGTACACAGCATCATGGTGCCCCCATGTGGACAATCGGGGTTAAGTGCCTTGCCCAAGGACACAACATAGGAGTCCGAATCGATCGCTCAGACAGTCACCCATCTGAGGATTAACCGGGCTCGACGTTGCTTAACATTGGTGATCTGAAGAGAACCGGTTTAACCGTTACCGCAACGCCACTGTGCCCACAATTTGTGTGATAGACCAATCAAGATTTTCAACATGCAGCCCAATGGCTGCACATTGAAAATCTTAATTGTTTTTCCCCCAAGTAATGAATATAGACTCTTCCAATGGATGGCACTCTACTGTTTACGGAAGATACCATCAGGGTTCAAATGGTTAACCCTTTACCCAATGAATCGGACGCATCCGCCCGCATAATATGCAAAATCAGCAGTTGAAAAAATATTATTTTTCAAAAAATTTAAACAAAACCATATCATGTGACCCCTCGTTGGAACAAGTTCATCATGATATGGTTTTGTTTAAATTTTTTGAAAAATTTAAAAAAATTATATTTAAAATAATAAATTTTGATATCGTCTGCATTGGGTAAAGGGTTAATCCACATAATGTTCTTTATTATATGCTGGACTGTGAATTATCATAAATTATCTAAAAGATATTTGTCACTATCCATCAACTCGATGGATATCGAAGAATATCCCTCAGTAGCTTCCTAAATGACATCACGCTATGCCGCATCACATCGCCTGAAAGTTTTATTTTTCATGAGCATTTGCACGAGTGAAAAATAATATTTTCAGGTCCACACAATGAAATTTTTCAGTAGCTTCCTAAATGACATTACGCTTCAGTGCATGACAAGCCTTGAACATCGCCTTGAAGGAACGATCAGAAGATTTTTGTCATTGTCTTGAAACTGTTTGCAGTTGAATTGGGCTGAATATTGCGCAGTGAAATGTCACATAGTATATAATAAAAAGAAAATCTACGGTGTTTTAGTGAAGCGTTCGAGAAAAATAAAACCTTCAGCTCCATACCCATAAGATAATTCCCAATATTCACTAAAACAGCATAGATATCCTCTATTTAACCCTTTTCATTCTGTCAATTTAACATACTGAAAAACAGAGTCTCCATCTTGAAGTGGACAAAAATTGAAGACAAGGCCTAAAAAAATAAAAAATTTGTTTCTCAGGCCCTCCCGCATGGTCCTTTTGGCTGCCGCATGCTCTCTTTTTATAACCAATTTAAACTTTAAAAAAATAAAAATTAAATGGTTTATGTCTGATATTTTACCCAAGTTAAATATATTGATGAATTTGTCCCTTGAGTGCAAGAAGGCTTTGCAATGCTTTAGCATTGCAAAGCCTTCTTGCACTCAAGGGATGAAATACACCACCACCCATGCTATTCTGTAGATTATGAGGCCTAAAACTTGAACCAAGAACATGAACTTTTGATGGCAAAGAAGTAATTACTGAAATAAAAAATAAAATAAAAAACCGCTCGCCTGCATGCAATTTTACAAATAATGGCCTGAGGAACAGAAGATCTACTTTGTGTGGCCCAACCATAATGGTTTAGGATCAGTATAGTAAGAGTACGGGTTAGCAGTGGCCTGCTAACCCTTATCCTTACAACATTGACCCTAATGGTATCTTCCAAGCTTTAAAATTTTATACCAGCAGCAGATATAGGCTTTATAATGCAAGCAAAACACAGACAGGGGGAAGTGTGTACCATTGTCCTACAGCCCCAAAATGTGACACAAAAGGGTTAAGTTAGAAGAGATTAGAGAAAAGTGAAAAAATGTTCAGGAGAACAGGTATTTTTAAAATAAATTGCAGAGTCCCCTATTCTTCACTTTTACCAAATTCTATGTTTGACAGATATCTTAGAGGCTTGTCAAACAAAATATAATTGTTTGAATACTCAAATTACCACCATAATATAAAGAACTGATTACATTAACAGAATATTATAAAATTACTCCAGTTAACCCTTTACCTACTGAATCGCCTGCATCTGTCCGCGTAATATGCAAATTCAGCAGTTGAAAAAATTAAATTTTACAAAATATTTCAACAAAACCATATCATGGTACCCCTCATTGGAACGAGCTCATTGAGTTTGTTCCAATGAGGGGTCACATGATATGGTTTTGTTGACATTTTTTAAAAAATTTTAAAAAATCATATTTAAAATAATAAGTTTTAATATCGTCTGCGTTGGGTAAAGGGTTAAACGGCTGGCCATTCATATAACACATCTTCCATGTACCAACTGTTTATACCATAATTATAAAAGACATGGCTCATTCCACATCTTGGGGAAAAAAATTAAGAGTTTTTCAAGACCAAAGCACAGTTTTCCAAGGGCGCAAATAACCATACTTTTTTTGCCCAGCCAAACTCAACCTATACAAAAAATTATTTGTTGACCATTTTTGACTAACTTGAAGAAAAACGATCCACAGCTATCAGAAAGATCAAGTTCTATCCCCCCCCCCCCCCCAAAAAAAAGAAGGTTTTTAGTATTATAACTTGTATAACTTAACACTTATATTAGGAACTGCTAGAAATCATAGCACAAGGGTTTTCAAGAATTTCTCAAAATATTCAAGGTTTTTTCAAGGATCAAGTGTTTTTCGAGATAAACATCATATTCAAGGGTTTTTCAACCCTTGAATGAACCATGTAAGAGTCTTACTGTTCATGACGGTTCATTCCCACTAGACCAATTCCCTTCAGACCAACTCCCACAAGGCCAATTCTGTGTCTTTTCCTCAGAAATTGTAAATAATTATACAAAGTGAAAAATCTATCCCACAGCAATTAAGTAGTAATCCACCCTCCACATACAGTAATCTCAATGTTTTCTTTCTGTTTGATCGGTTTAATCCATTATTTCACTACCAACCTTTCTAACAGTGCATTACACAATGCAAATGCTGGCTGTTGTGTATTTCAGGCTATTTCATTGTTTTGCAGTAAAGAGCGCATTAACTAACAAGCATTTTCTGAGCTAATTGTGACAGGACTTCTAGTTTCAACTGTACGTACAAAATTAGAACCAGATATAAGCTCCTGCTTTTTGTGGGCATGCCATGAAGGTGTCTTCCCACTAGACCAATTCCCTTTATACCAATCCCCTTTAGGCCAATTTCTAAAAGACCAATTCCCCTTAGACCAACTACATAGTGTTTCTGATTAAGGATTGATTAAGGATAATTAGGAAAACAATTATTTATAAAAATTTGCCCAACATCTATAAAATATCGACAAGCCAGAAAATGAACAGACTTTCATCTGAAAAATGAGGTCCCCAGAGGGTGAATTTGGTGATGCTACCCTGCACAGCAGGGTAACATCACTAAATTTACCCTCTGTGAACCTCAACCTGAATCAAGGTCTCAAACATAAACAGAAAGAGGTACTCAGAGGATAAACTGGCCCACTGTATGGGATAGCATCAGCAAATTCACCCTCTGGGGACCTCATTCTGCAAATGTCAGACAGCTTATTTTCAGGCCTGTATAGAATTCTACTGCATTCGGCATGCTGTTTTTCTATAGGAATTGAGTTACACTAATATAATAATAATATGATTTTGGAGGGCATTATGGTTCATTAGCGGCCCTGCAGCAATGACGAACAGCCCGAAGGTTTATTAAAGGCCCGAGACGCGGGCTGTTCATCATTGCTGCAGGGCCGCTAATGAATCATGATGCCTGACAACAATCATGTTATTACTATTATTACCACTCCCTGTTACAGCTAAAGTCGGTTCGATATTTCTGTTTCGATCGTGCGTTCGACTTCAGTTCAGAAATACAAAGGGATGTCATCCGAATGGGAGGGATTCATTAGACCATGGAATCTAAAAATAGCCGGGCCACTAATGGCTATTTATACCATTATCACCCACGGCCCGGCTCCGTCGAATGACATCACTGAAATTATGGAGTTTTAACGGGCCTCCAAACTTATGTTAATTGACTAGTAACTTATAGATTGAGTGGTAATAATGGTGCAGTTTGATAGGAACAAAAGTGCACTTACTCAGCACGCTATTACTTAAAAATAGTGCACAATACAGTGACAGGACTTCTGGTTTCAACTGTACATATCAAGGTAACAAATGATATTCAAAACCCTGACTAATGTCTTCAAAAAGTGTATTCAAGAGTTACCATAAGACTTCATTGTTCTAGAATAAAAAAAATCGTTGTTTCACTTACTAAGTAAATCCAAGCTGTCTACATGCCACTGTTGCATCTTGAATATCCCATTCATCATCACACACTGTTCCCCATTTCAAACCTCGATACACTTCAACTCTTCCCGAATTAAAATAGGTGCCATTTCCTCTAATTCTGAAATAAATGAGAAGAAATGCAATTAGTGGATTGCACATCCACAAGTCGAGATGTGTCATTACCTGGAAACCAATTTTTACCGAAGTAGAAAGTTATTTTACTGTAAAAGTCAGTAATGTTCGACAAACTGCTGAATCGATAGGGGTCTTCACTTTTCCCCAAGCCAAAAATAAGCAGACTGTCATTTGCAAAATGAGGTCCCCAGAGGGTGAAGTTAGTGATGCTACCCTGATCACTAAATTTACCCTCTGTGAACCTCAATCTGAATCAGGGTCTCAAAACTAAACAGAAAGAGGTACCCAGAGGATATATTAGCCCACTGTATGGGATAGCATCATCAAATTAACCCCCTGGGGACCTCATTTTGCAAATGTCAGATGGTTATTTTCAGGCCTGGTTATCACCCTCCTCCCCATCATGCTCGTAAGAAGTGTCAGAGGCTGTAGAATATCAAAATACAACACAAATCATATCTGCAGTCCTTTTGTGACCTCTTCCAAACATACCTTAAAACCTTTAAAGACCAATTTCAGGCTTTTGTGATCTCAGAGCATGTGCTTGTATCCAAGCCAGAAAATAAGCAGACTGTCATCTGCAAAATGAGGTCCCCAGAGGGTGAATTTAGTGATGCCACCCTGCCCTGCAGGGTAGCATAACTAAATTTAACCTCTGTGAAACTCAATCTGAATCAGGGTCTCAAAACTATACAAAGAGGTACCCAGAGGATAAATTGGCCCACTGTATGGGATAGCATCATAAAATTCACCCTCTGGGGACCACATTCTGCAAATGTGAGACTGCTTATTTTCAGACCGGCTTTTCACACCGAATACCTTCTGCAAGTTAGGATCAGCTGTGATGAACAGAACTAGTATTATCTTCCAGAAAGCCCAAAATGCATTTTTTCAGCATTAAAGATCTTGACCATTAACTGGTAGAGTGCTTGAAGCCACTATCAGGGCTCTACTGAAAAGTACTGAAAGCCACTTTAGTGGCTTTTAGCCTGTGCATTATAGCTTGTTGTTTGTTCAATAGTAAATAAAGAAATATTCACATAAAATTGTTTTGTTGCAATTTATTGGAAAGTGCCAATAGGTACTCTCCAATAAATAGGAACAGAACAATTATTGATGAACAAAATCTTCATAAACCATGACTCTCCTTGCTGGCAGCATGGTATCTTTTGAAAAAAATACTCATGTTAAAAATCACGTTTGAAAAATAATTTACCACTCTACCAGTTAAGGGATACAGAAACGGTCAACTAGGCTAATATGGATCATGAAAATTCACTTTCTAAAACATTTCTGGGAAGTTTGTTGTTGTGTATGTTAATACTGAAATGGGTTAACCAGATAACCAGTTTGAAACCGGTTACCTACCTAACCGATTAAAAAAACGTCAACCGGTTATCGAAATATCGATAGTGATCGTCATTCCATGGTTAAAACGTAGTAAATCTGCCGCTTCTCCTTTGGGATGGATTACACATCTACGTAGCGATGTATATATTGAGAAACAATTGACTTTGGCATTCAAGACTTCGTTAATGATCAGCAATTTCCGTGAGTTCTGAGTAACCACAGAAACTATTCCGTAGTATGTATACAAACGAACGTTGTCGAGTACTCGACAATGTTTGTTTGTATACACACTATGGAATAGTTTCTGAGAATACTGCTTTCCAATTCCTATAGTTTTGATCCCAGATTCGGTGAAATAATGGCTACGGTTAACCGGATATTATCCGGTGATAGCTCTCGGTTAGTCAGTTGTGAAAATGAGCCAACCGTTTCAGCCCTAGTGTATGTAGAGTACTCTAAGCCCCTTCCTACTACTGAAAGACTAACAAAATGAACCCTTTTAGGTTGTTTACCATCTGAATAGAGGTACAAAACATAAAATAACTGTATCACACTCGGCTAAATTGAATCACTCCTCTCAAAGTTTAATCTCGCCAGCAAAATACATATAAAACTGTTGCTACCACATTAGTCTGTAAGACTCACATTCACACAAGAAATTCTGAACCCGTTAACATTAAATAAATGTTGTGTGACATTACTTTTTTCATAATGAATCCTTTTTTATAAACTGGGCTGAAAACAGCTTGTCTGAAGAATAGCTATTTGCTTCATGCACAGTGGAAAATGGTACATGACCCAGTAATGGAGATACAAAATTCTTATTCATGCTCTTGCCTTGTCTGTAGAACTTGACTGTTTCAAGAGATCTCCATGAGGTCCAAAGTTCACAGGAATTTTTTTTTTTTTTTGAGGGGGGGGGGGGGGGGGGGAAGGAGTGATTCCCTTGCCAGCTTCAACGTACAGGGGTCAGCCAACTAAGTTTATTTGATTCACAGAGTGATTCCATCTGCTTGCCAGCTTCTAACTGCATCTGAAACTGGGATGCAAGAGAGACTCAATAGATCAATATAATGCACTAAATGAATGCAAATGAAGATCTGGATGTCTTCTGGAAAGAGAAAAGCTAAAGCCAAGTATATTTATTTATTTATTTATTGGTGTTTAAGGTCACATATTTCTGCACAATGTCTAACCATGACCGTGACAGTTTTACGGGTGGAGGAAGCCGGAGTACCCAGAGAGAACCACCGAGCAACGGCGAGCAACTGTCAGCTCCCCCAACATACTAACTCCACACAAGCAGGGTTAGCATTGGTTGAAGACAGGTGTACAATTGATGTGCAGTACGCCTCAGTACACAGCGTCACCGTGCCCCCACAATGGGCAATGGGGGTGAAGTGTCTTGCCCAAGGACACAACGTGGTTGCCGCAGGTGGGATTCGAACTGAGGACCTCTCAGCTTGCAGCCTGCACCTCTACCAACTGAGCCACCGCACTCCCACTAAAGCCAAGTATGCAACAAAGTAATACAAGGCCCCACAGGCCATTCTTGGTAAAATTGCATGTGGGCAGGCATTTTTTAATTTTGTTTTTGTAATTATTTCTTTGCCATCAAGTTTATGATCTTGGTTTGTTTTATGTTTTATTAAGGTCCCACAAAGTAAATCTTCTGTTTCTCTGGCCTCTTTTTGTAATATTGCATGCGGGTGGGCAGTTTTTTATTATATTTTTTATTTTTGTTATGATTTCTTTGCTATCAAAAGTTCATGTTCTTGGTGTGTTTTATGTTTTCGGTTTCATAATCTACAGGATAGAATGGGTGGTGATGTATTTCAACCCTTGAGTGCAAGAAGGCTTTGCAGTGCTAAAAGCATTGCAAAGCCTTCTTGCACTCAAGGAACAAATTTATAAATTTTATTAACTAAAAATATCAGACATAAACCATTTAATTTTTATCATTTTAAGTTTGCATTGGTTATAAAAAGAGAGCATGCGGTAGCCAAATGGACCATGTGGAAGGGCCCGAGAAACAGATTTTAAAACTTTTTTAGGCCTAATACTAAACGGAAAAAATTATGTCACAAGCCTGGCTTACATGCATTCTAAGCTCAGGAAGGCATTGCCTGGGAGGTTAAATTAATGACTGGAACAAAATATTACATCCATTTCAAGATAACCACATTATTTTGTCTACTTCATCAACTCGTTGCATGCTGCGCTGGCAGATATTCCCGCCCAGAACAGGGTTTCTCCTGTCACCGAATTAAGTATACTTTGTGCACATATGATAAAATTTTCATCTTGCAAATTGAATGGATTTTTTCACCAAGGATTTCTTATTTTACATCTGGATTAATTTTTCATCAAATCTAGCCATGGCTGCTGCACAGCAGCCATGACTAGATTTGATGAAAAATATCTTGAAAATACTCAGCGGGTTAAGAGTTTTATTTTAATCTTATTTGTTTTACAAGGATTGGCGAACAAGTTATGCAACTTATATTAATGACTCTCCGTGGCCCAATGGCACAGGTGTGTGGGATGACCTTCATAGCGGCAACTTTGTGGCCTAGCTCTTCTCGAATACTACAAAGGGTTCTTTAGCCTGCACAGAGTGTGTCTCTCTCCGCACAGAGGACAGCCATTTTACGTCCCTACCTGAGAGGACGGTACGCTGTGACAGCATCAACTCCACAATTGATGCTGACAGAGAGTGTTCGGACACCTCGAGAACTTTCACCGATTGGGGATCGATCCCGGGACCTCTGGCATGAGAGACCAGTGCACTTATTCACTCGGCCACCACTCTCATTAAGAGTTAATGGTCTCTATAATGTCTACGACTCGCCTCCGGATTACCTGTTCTGGTGCCCCAAAAATATCAGCAAAATGATATATCTAATAATTTCTACAGTCCGATCTTAGATATTCCTGGGCTGGAGAGTGTTGTAGAAAATAGTAGTAGTATCCTACTGTTAACCCCAAGCACTCTGGTAGTACATCAGAATTTTCTCCACTCACTCTGTTTTTCTTGTTTAACCATGAATTTAACCATTTATATCTTGTTTGATGGAGCTCACTGATCTTTGTCAAACAATGAATATTTGATTATATATCTAACTGCATTTTGGGAAATATTTGCTGCTGAAAAGTTTCCCACTTTGACATCAGAGTGCAGCGGATTAATATTTTAGGGACATAAGAAAAAGAGTAATTTTTATTTTTTTATGTTTGCATTGGTTATAAAAAGTGAGCAGTTATAAAACGAGAGCATGCAGCAGCCAAAAGGACCGTACTGAAGGGCCTGGGAAACAGATTTTTAACTTTTTTAGGCTTAACCTGGGTAAAATATCAGAATAAACCATTTAATTTTTATTTTTTTTAAGTTTGCATTGGTTATAAAAGGAGAGCATGCTGCAGTCAAAAGGACCATGCGGGAGGGCCTGAGAAACAGATTTATAACTTTTTAGGCCTAAATTATGAGATGTACACATCATTATGAGGAATTAAAATATTTCATATTCACTTATATTTAATAAAAATAAGGCATGGCTGACTGAACTGTTCCCTCCAGTGGAGTGACTCTGAAAAGCATTGAAAGATGTTCATGTTCTTGGTTTGTTTTATGTTTTAGGCCTCATAATCTACAGAATAGCATGGGTGGTGGTGTATTTTTACTATTGCATCCCTTGAATGCAAGAAAGCTTACTATTGGCTGACAATTCTTATAACTGATGGAATTACCCTAATTAATTCATTAATACAGTAGAATCCTCTTAATTGAATATCCATTTTGCCAGTGAAAATTATTCAATTAACAGGAGTATACAATTAACAGGGATTTCATCAGTTTCCTGTGTTCTGGAGGTAAACTGAGCATTTATTCTATTATATCTTGTTTGACAGAGCTCATAGAGCTCTGTCAAACAAGATATAATAGAATAAATGTCTGTATTGGATGTAGTGAGGCCAAAAAGGTTGATAAATAAGGGGAATTTAGTGGGTGTCACAGTAATTTTTTCGACATATTACAAAAATTTATATACAATTAACAGGAGTTTACTCTACAACCCATATGCAATTAACAGATCAAATTTGTACTGAAGGTATGGTAAATGGTTTTGTGTTTGAAAATTATATTCAATTAACAGGGATATACAATTAAGAGATATCCAATTAAGTGGGCTCCACTGTACTGGCCCCACAGTGGATGCCCAGCTATGACATAAACTCAGTCTTAGGTGAAGGTGCCCTTTTCTCTTTTTGTTTTATTAATTTTGATGTAAACTGCATTTACCTGTTTGTTTATTGTTTATTGATGTTTAAGGTCACATATTTATGCACAATGGCTAATCATGACCATGACAGTTTTACGGGTGGAGGAAGCTGGAGTACCCGGAGAGAACCACCGAGCAACAACGAGCAGCTGCCAGCTCCCCAACATCGTAACTCCGCACTGCAGCACAGGCAGGGTTAGATTGGTTGAAGACATGCGTACCATCGACGTGCAGTACGCCTTAGTACACGGCATCATCGTGCCCCCACACAGGCAATGGAGATGAAGTGTCTTGCCCAAGGACACAACGTGGTTGCCGCAGGTGGGATTCGAACCGAGGACCTCTCGGCTTGCAGCCTGCACCTTTACCTACTGAGCCACCGTGCCCCCGCATTTACCTGTAGGCAGACATGTACAGCGGCAAAGATTAAAAAGTAGGTGGTAAAAAGTGAGCATGCAGCAGCCAAATGGACCATGTGGGTGGGCCTGAGAAACAGATTTTTAACTTTTTTAGGCCTTAACTTTTTTTTACTTAACATAACTACACAAAACTCGCTTTTCAAACACTGGTAATAATCCCTTACTGGAATGAGCTCAAGTCTGTTCCAATGAGGGGTCATAAGTTATGGCTGCAAGACAAATTGTACCTCATTTATTATATATCATTCTATTGACTACTTACAACAATTACTTTTCATTTACACAAAGAGTTGAAATATGTTTAATTGGTTGAGTGGGAGCGCGGTGGCTCAGTAGGTAGAGGTGCAGGCTGCAAGCCGAGAGGTCCTCGGTTCGAATCCCACCTGCAGCAACCACGTTGTGTCCTTGGGCAAGACACTTCATCTCCATTGCCTGTGTGGGGGCACGACGACGCCGTGTACTAAGACGTACTGCACGTCGATGGTACGCATGTCTTCAACCAATCTAACCCTGCCTGTGCTGCAGTGCGGAGTTACGATGTTGAGGAGCTGGCAGCTGCTCGTTGTTGCTCGGTGGTTCTCTCCGGGTATTCCGGCTTCCTCCACCCGTAAAATTGTCATGGTCATGATTAGCCATTGTGCATAAATATGTGACCTTAAACTTCAATAAATAAATAAATAAATAAATAAATAATTGGTTGAGTGCTTGAAGTCACTATTGTGGCTCTTTGAAAGGAGCATATTTATCCCGAGCTAGAAAAAAATGTTTACTTAACCCTTTACCCAACGAATCAGCCGCATCCGCCCACATAATATGCAAATTCAGCAGTTGAAAAAAGATTATTTTTCAAAAAATTTCAACAAAACCATATCATGTTGAGCTCGTTCCAACGAGGGGTCACATGATATGGTTTTGTTGAAATTTTTTGAAAAATTTGAAAAAATGATATTTAAAATAATAAATTTTGATATCGTATGGGTTGGGTAAAGGGTTAACCCTTTGAGACTTTAATTATCCTGACGTACAAACGTCACTGGGAATTCAGTTCCTCCAACGTTTTTCAAAATTCGACGTCAAACGTCGGAAAGTACAAATAAAAAGATATTTTTCACATTAGTGATTGTCTGGTTGAGGGCTATATTATCTTTGGTGGTCTGAATTTGTTATTCAAAAATTGTTTTATTACAAATTATTGGAGAGTGCCAATAGGCACTCTCCAATAATTTGTAATAAAACAAATTTAAATGAACAAAATGTTTTTTGTCTTTGACTGAATATGAAATATAAGCAAGGAAAGTGTTGGCTTTTGCTCTGGTGTCCTCTTCATTGAAAGTCCTGATAGTGGCTTCTAGCACTCGACCAGTTAAGAAGTCTAGACAGCAGGATTATATTAGTATTTTAAGCTGCAATAACATTTGGCTCAATGGTTGTCACCGAGCACTATTCGGGAGAAAATAGGAATTGAGGTTAAAACTTTAAAAAATCAAAAAATAATAACAAAACAAATGACCACAAAGTATCAACGTGCTGTTTGATTTTGTACGCTATAAGACATACAAAAGTATCAAAGGGTTTAAATTGTTTTTTAACAATTTATTGTATTGAAGAGTTCCAACAGGCATGGGAAATTAAGGATCCCCATGCTGGTAACATGGCATCACTGAAAAAACACCTTTGAAAAATAATTTAGCACTTTTCCAGTTAAAATGGCATCAGATGTATTTATTGATGTTTTAAGGTCACATATTTATGCACAATGGCTAATCATGATTGTGACAGTTTTACAGGTGGAGGAAGCCAGAGTACCTGGAGAACTACCAAGCAACGACGAGCAGCTGTCAGCTCCCCAACATCGTAACTCCGCACTGCAGCACAGGCAGGGTTAGATTGGTTGGAGACATGCGTACCATCGACGTACAGTACGCCTTAGTACACGGCGTCATCGTGCCCCCACGCGGGCAATGGGGATGAAGTGTCTTGCCCAAGGACACAATGCGGTTGCCGCAGTTGGGATTCGAACCGAGGACCCCTCGGCTTGCAGCCTGCACCTCTACCTACTGAGCCACCACGCTCCCGATGTCATCAGATATTACAAAAATATAAAAACAAAAGAAAGTGTTTTATACCCCATCCTCCAATTTTCTTTACTGGCATGGTAGACTAGAGAAAGTTCACATTAATATTCAATGAAGTCAGATGGTCATATACTACTCAAAGTTTGCTAAGCACCACATATCTGACACATCATTGTGAAATTTGCTTGTAACATATTTGCGATATTTTTGGTGGATATGATTGAGAAATGTATTGAGATGGTCCTCAGTATTTACATTAACTCTCTTGACAGGCAGACTTTTTGTGACAGTCATGGAAAGCATGTACCCCTTGATTTTCATGATGTTTTCGTGTACTGTCTACATGTACATGACATGTTTAGGGTATTCAGTCTTCATTTCAACACAAATACTTGTGATTTAATGATTGAATATGGTGAATGCAAATGTAAGAAGACATTTGTCTGAAGCAGAAATGTGGTGGGCTGTAGGGATGGTGGAACAAGGGGCTACCCATCGTCAGGTTGGTGAAGCCCTTGATGTGCACCATAGGGTGATCACCAGAGCCTGGGCAAGATTTCAGCAGTATGGCACACCAGTCAGACGACATGGTGGTGGCAAAGACAGGGCAACATCTGCAGCTGAAGACCGTTTTTTGATCATTCAGGCCTGTAGGAACCGCTTTGATGCAGTGACCTTCAGAATGCATCCGGGGTAAATGTTTCGATGCCGACTATCCGGACAAAGTTGCACGAAGGTGGTCTCCGATTGAGAAGACTATGTATTAGCATTCAGCTGTCCTGGAATCACTGCCAGGCAGGATATGAATGGGCCATGGATCACGTTGGATGGACCAGAGAAGATTGACGACCTGTCCTTTTTACAGATGAGTCAAGGTACTGCCTAAACAACACAGATATGCATTCTAGGGTATGGAGAAGACCAGGAGAGCGATTCCATGCATCCAACATTGCTGAGCATGACCTCTATGGTGGGTCCTTGACCGTGGTACATTGACTGCACAGCAGTATATTGATGAGATCCTAGATGCCCACATCAGATTGTATGCAGGTGCAGTGGGTGAGAGATTCATTCTGATGGACGATAATGCTCATCCTCATATTGCCCAAACTGTCCGGGATTACTGACAGAGGGAGGGGACTGAGCGCATGGACTGCCCAGCAAGATCCCCTGACCTCAATCCAATCGAACATGCCTGGAATGAGTTGCAGCTTGCAATTTCAGTCTGTCCAGTCCAAACAAGAAGTGTCCAGTAGCTTGGTGCCATGCTGGTCCAGGAATGGAACAATATCCCACAAAGGACCATCTGGAACCTGATTGGGAGCATGAAAAGGCATTGTCAAGCTGTAATTAACAATAATGGGTCTCATGCTCGATACTGAACCCATATCAGTTCGCTCAGTCAATCTTTTGACAAATTTGAAAAATTTCCTCTTTTACCAGTAATATCCATTTTCCATGGTTATCGTATTCAAAAGCTAAAAATTAATGTCAAACACAAATAAAATCTTAATTTCTGTACTTAAATCATTAAAGATATAATTAAATAAAAAATATATACACTTTTCATAATGGGAGGGGGACACCTCCTCTGAAACTTCCCATCCAGGGCATTTAACCTTCAAGATTTGCATGCTTTGGCAGGTCATGGCGTGGCTGCTGGTGCGAGTAAATGCCCTTTTCCTGAGGTCTGACTCCCCTGTCCTGAAATGCTTCCAGCACCCCTTACTACAGGCTCATTGACATGAGAAAAAATCTGCAATAGTTTTTATTATGCCTCAAAGTTGGTTTGTCCAATCAGAACACTGGAATACCATCTAAGGGTTCCAACATAAAAGGTAACTCACCTGATATTATTTCGTACGGGGGGGTGGGGGGGGGTGGGGGGGGGGGGGGTGGGGGGAGATGGTACAGCTGCCTTCGGTCTGCAGAGGCAAGCAGGGGTAGACAATGCCCTTCCCAGGCTTGTCACTCAATTCTTTTTCAATGGGTTATTCTTGGAGTAAAGCTAAAATACACCCCAAATCCATTCTGGAAGCTTTCAAAATTCAGTACGGGAGTTTGGGAGGAGGTGCCCAATCCCATTGGAAGGGGGACACCTCCTCTCAACTCTCCATCCTAGGCATTTAGCCTTCTAGATTTTGCATGCTTCGGATGTCATGGCAGGGCTGCTGGTGCGAGTAAATGCCCTTTTCCAGAGGTCAGAACCCCCCCCCCCCCCTCCTGAAGTGCTTCCTGCACCCCTTACTACAACAGGCTTGACTTGGGAAAAAATCTGCAATAGTTTTTATTATGCCTCAAAGTTGGTTTGTCCAATCAGAATGCTGGAGTACCATCTAAGGGTTCCACCATATCATGTAACTCACCTGATATTATTTTGTATCAGGTGAGTAGCAGCCATTGCTATTTTGATCAAATTGATGCATTGCCACTCACTTCGAATTTTCAGAATTTGATTTAAAACTAAATATGAGAATTTAAGTACCAAAAATATTTTCAAGGTACCGTATTTATCGATTTAAAACATTAAATATTTTTAAAAATGGACCGAAGTATTATTTGTAGTCCCAAAACTGGCAAAAGTTCTTTGTTGTTTTTACAACTCAATACCAACTATACAAAACTTGTCAAAAGTCTATCGATTTTTTATGCTGAAGTGAACATTTTCTTTTCAGTTTAATCAACAGATTAAAAGTGACTCATTGAACATTTAAAAGTGCTTTATTAACCCTTTTCAGGTAATAATGACAGTAAATGTATGTAAGGGTATTCAAACACAAACACCTTAAGTATAACATACATTATACTTTAAATAACTCCAACTTTTACTAACTTGATGACGACAACCAATAATGAATGGCCTAAAAAGTTAAAAATCTGTTTCTCAGGCTCTCATGCAGGCTCCTTTTAGCTGCCGTATGCTTTCTTTTGAAAACCAATGCAAACTTTAAAAAATAAAAATTAAATGGTTTATGTCTAATATTTCACCCATTAAGTTTGTAAAAAATTTGTTCCTTGAATGCAATAAGGCATTGCAAAGCCTTCTTACACTCAAGGGACAAAATACACCACCACCACCCAAGCTATTCGGTAGATTATGAGGCCTAAGACATAAAACAAACCAAAACATTAACTTTTGATGGGAAAGAAACAATCACAAACATAAAAAATAAAACAAGAGGCCCAAAGGGGCCTGAGGGCGCTCACCTGACATGGTAGCCTAAATATCAACCCAGAGAATTGATTTCAACAAGTTGCATCTGCTCCTCCAGAGAAAAGCTTATACCAAATATCCAAAGATTCTGACCAGTGGATCTAAAAAAAAGAAGATTTTTAAAGAATATTCCAGATCCACCCCACAATGCTGCAGACCAAATATCAAAACATTCCGACTGCTGGATCTGAAGAAGAAGATTTTTAAAGAAAATTCCTTATTTTGAACTAAGTTACAATTCAAGCTCCTACAGTGAGTCCAAATATGGGCCTAGAGACTTGGCTTGAACAAAATTGAATCTCATCCCCCTAAGCATGGTTCATACCCAATATCAAAAGATTCTGCCTGCTGGATCTTGAGAAGAAGATTTTCAAAGAAATTTACCTGAAATGCACTAAGTTCGAATTCGAGCTTCTATAGTGAGCCCAAATATGAATCTAGGGAGCCGATTTGAACAAACTTGAATCAGATCCACCCCACAATGTTGCATACCAAATATCAAAAGATTCTGCCTGCTGAATTTGGAGAAGAAGATTTTTTAAGAAATTTGCCTGAAATGCACTAAGTTCGAATTCGGGCTTCTATAGTGAGCCCAAATATGAATCCAGGGGGCCGATTTGAACAAACTTGAATCAGATCCACCCCACAATGTTGCAAACCAAATATCAAAAGATTCTGCCTGCTGGATCTGGAGAAGAAGATTTGTTAAGAAATTTGCCTGAAATGCACTAAGTTCAAATTCGAGCTTCTATACTGAGCCCAGATATAAACCCAGCAGGCTGATTTGAACAAACTTGAATCAGATCCACCCCACAATGTTGCATACCAAATATCAAAAGATTCTGCCTGCTGGATCTGGAGAAGAAGATTTTTGAAGAAATTTGCCTGAAATGCACTAAGTTTGAATTCGGGCTTCTATAGTGAGCCCAAATATGAATCCCGGGGGCCGATTTGAACAAACTTGAATCAGATCCACCCCATAATGTTGCAAACCAAATATCAAATGATTCTGCCTGCTGGATCTGGAGAAGAAGATTTTTTAATCTTTTTCCCATTGCCTACAGTGTTAAAAAGTGCTGACTCAGCACTTTTTCAAAAGTCCTGAAAAATGTACCTTGTGATCAAACCGATGGGATTTTTTTAACCATTCTATTCTACTAGATAAAAGTAAGCCTTATACAAAATAAGAATTCTCTGTGCCGTGTAGTTTTGGAGATATGGCAGTTTTAAGGTTTTTCCTATTTTTAGCTCCCAAGGTTCCCAAGGGGCAATGAGAAAATTGTTTTTTGCATCAATCAACTACTTATGACCCATTATCATCTCATATCAAATTTGGTTCAAATCGACCTGACGGTTCTGAAAATACAAATTTGAGGCGTGGCCAAAATATTTGGCCCTCCCATAACGAAGGCAAATAATGCCCGACAAACTTCTCTTGAACAAACTTGAGTCTACACCTCAAAAGGAAGCTGCATACCAAATATCAAGTCTCTGCTATTGCTGGTTCTTGAGAAGAAGATTTTTTAAGAATTGGAGCATTTTTGCTCCATCCCTCTGCTCAATAAGAGCCAAAACCTAATTTGACAAAAAACCAAAATGCCCTTATATAACCCCTAATCACATGAAATTTCATTAATATGCGGCTAGTGGTTTGGGAGAAAAAGGCCCAAACACCACCTTCACGACGGACGACGGACGAAAAGTGATCAGAATAGCTCACCCTGACTTTCAGTCAGGTGAGCTAATAAAAAAACGCCCACCTACAGGGCCACCTTTAGAGGTTTTACACAGTGAGGATTAGCTTGTCGTTTGTACAGAAGTAGAAAAAGAAATGTTCATATAAAATTGTTTTCTTGCAATTTATTGGAGAGTGCCAACAGGCACCTTCCAATAAATAGTAAGAAAACAATTAACAATGAAGAAACTTTTGCTAAACTAAGCCTCCCATTGCTGGTAGCATGGTATCTTTGAAACAAGCCAAGACCAATACCGGGTCTGGACCTGCATCGCTGCATGCAATTGAATCGGCAAACAGGAAGTGGCTACATGGCAGATCTGAAAATTGCATACACGATACAACTGATCGTTATCAGGCTCCAGATGAAATATAAAATCAATCCCTTGCATAGAAGCCGAGAAAAGTTTGACGAAAAATTTCAATGTTCAGTGGGTACAGTAAAATTTCAAAGTATCGGCAAAGAGGAAGTGGCTGCACGGCAGATCGGAAAATTGCTTACACGATACAACTCATCATTATGAAGCAGCAGATCAAATGTAAAATCAATCCCTTGCACAGAAGCCGAGAAAACCTTGACGGAAAATTTCAATGTTCAGTGGGTACAGTAAAATTTCAAAGTATCGGCAAACAGGAAGTGGCTGAACGGCTGATCTGAAAATTGCTTACACGATACAACTCATCATTATGAAGCAGCAGACCAAATATAAAATCATTCCCTTTCATAGAAGCCAAGAAAACTTTGACGGAAAAAGTGTTTCGGATGGACTGATGGACGGACTGACGGACGGAGTCGAGCGGTTACTAGACCTGCTCTGCCGCTGGCGACGCAGGTACAAATACTCGTACAAATCACTTGTGAAAAATTACTTAGCACTCTACCAGTTAAACACATGCACCTATATATCAAAATATAAAAAAATGTCACATCTAAAATTATTTGATTCATTAGATCTTACCTTATTCTTTCTCCACTGTATGGTTCAGTGGCTTCAGAACCCACAACATCACTGTGTGTAACTTGTTCTTGTGTACCCTGACTTTGTCCTTCTCTACTTCCTGTATTTTGTCGTCCTTGCCCTTGACCAACTCGTCTACCTTGTCCACGTGTCTGTCCACGACCACGAATCCGACCTAGTCCTTGCCCCTGACCTGTAGATACAAAACTTTTATTACTTGTCAATGAAATATAGTAAAATACTGCAGAATAATAGCTAAGCAGGAAAAGTAAATATATAGTTATGTGTCAAGTTAGGGTCCAACATCTTAAGGATCAGGTTAACGCCTTACATGCTGCTGACAGATATTCTTGCCCAGGACACAACATCTCTTGCCACCCTAATAAGCAGGTCTTCAAATTACCCCACATTCACATTGGTAAAAGCTGTGCCCAAAATAGGAACCATGCTAAAATATTATCCTCGATTTGTCTCATTTAGAAGTATTTCAAATTTTTTCAGCTGATAGAGTGTTTGTCCTTCTTTTTTTGTCATGCATAAAGGTACTTTCATCTTTAAAAATCAATAATATGATTTGAAAATGGAATGTTCTGTAATTTGGGCACCTTTAACTGGTAGAGTGCTGGAAGCTCTATTTTGGGCTTCACTAAAAGTGACAGGCAATAACTGTCTGTAGCTACATTCTGCCTGAGGAAGCCTTTATAGTCCCTGAAATGAATCAGATTTTTTGTACAATACCTTACTCTCTGACATTTAATTGGATAGTGCCTATAAGGCACTATCCAATTAAATGTAATAGAGCAGTATATGATGAGCTTTGATTTGTTGCCAGAAAAAACTCAGCACTATACCAGTTAAAGCCCTGAAAAAGATGTGCCCAAAATAAAGCAATTTAAAGGCCTGGAAATAAGTAAAATTTGAGCTCATTTCACAAAATCTCCCCCCCCCCCCCCGAAAGTTGACTTTTTGATCAATGATTGCTTGAGTTAAATTTAGATGATTTTTTTCATCAAATATAGTCATGGCTGCTTCAAAGCAGCCATGACTAGATTTGATAGAAAATATATTAAAAATCTCAGCTGGTTTATTAATGGTTAATTCAAGTATTTTCTAGGAGACTTTCTTTGACAATTTTTTAGTCTATTCCAAGCTATATGAATATCATGTATGTGTAGCTTTTAATAAGACTTAGTTTCAGCTGTATAAACCAATAATATCCCTTGAAAATGGAACTTTATGTCATTTGGGCAAATTTAAAGCCTTGAAACAAATGGGCCCAAAATAAAGCAATCTAAAAATCTGCACCCAAAACAGGTTAGTCATCAAAAACTTTGTCTAAAAAAATAAATTTTAGCAAAAATATCAATAATATTCGTTCCATTCTGCAAAATTTGACAAAGAATAGACCTAAAAATTTGCGCTGTGCTACTATGGCGAGGGCCAGATATGATCATACCCTTAGTTTAAGAGTATTTCTATAAAGCCTTTCAACCTCTGCATAACAACCGACTTCCTACCAGCATTATTTGCTTCAATCAGGGATTGGTTGTGGTTGTGGGGCTGGTGTGTCCGATGAAGGGTCGGTGGAAAATTGCTGTTTCTTGTATACAGAACAAGAAGGTAAAGATCTTTAATTTAAACAATGTTTCAGAAGAGCAAGGTCTCAAACTTAACGTTATATCTAAAGTCACCGGGGGCGCGGTGGCCTGAGAAACAGAAGTTCTACTTTGTGGGGCCTGAGGGGTTTAACGGTTAAAATATTCATTAAATAATCAGTCCACAGCGTGGTGCTGCAAACTTTCTCTTTGAATAACACAGCTGACATTAACACAAGAATGAGGGTATACGATGACGCCGTGTACTAAGGCGTACAGCACATCGATGGTGCGCAAATCTTCAACCAATGCCCATGCGATGTTGGGGAGCTGGCAGCTGCTCGTCGTTGCTCGGTGGTTCTCTCCGGGTACTCCGGCTTCCTCCACCCATAAAACTGTCGCGATATTACCTTGGCTGTTAAAATGTCGTTAAATAATAATAATAATAATAATAAATAAATAAATAAAAATAAATAAATCTCAGGTCATCAGACTCCATCTATGCCGGGGCGAAGCTTGGAAGATTACATAAATACAAGTTGTAGAACTTTTACCAACTCTTGCAGAATTATTCAGCTTGGAAGTTGGATTCAAGTAAAACACTGCATTGTTCATATAAAGAAGTTATGCAAAGACAGGATTGTCACATTCTTAACCCTTTACCACCACAGACAATATTAAAATTAAATTCAATATTCTCTGATGATGACCTTTCTACTTGATGTCTGTGCATACAGCCTTGTCTATCAGAATGGTCAAGTAGGCCAGCCGTGCCATAACACCAAGTTTTACTTCTAAAACTCATTCAATAAGCACACATGGAAACGGATATGGATTTAATTCAAAGCCTGGAGAAACATAATTAAGATGATCCCGGGTTTTCCTAGCAACCACAAAACTTGGTACTCGATAACAGTTCCTATTTTAAATATAATTTTTTGAAATTTAAAAAAAATGTCAACATGGAGATTATTACCATTATGTGGATGTACAAAATATGTATCCAAGTCGAGCTCCGGTGTAACAGGAATGGAAGTCCGTAGGAAAATTAGTCCCTCTGGACTTCCATTCCTTTTACACCGGGTTCTAAGGGCAGATCACGACGAGTCTACCCTTAGAACCCGGAGCGAGACTCGGATACATATTTTGTACATCCACATAATGGTAATAATCATTTTATCTTACAATATATTGGGGTTTTACAAACTATTTATTGGTACTGATGAACAAAAAGAAAAAAATGGAACTTGCGCGAAAGGAACGTGCTTGTATCCGACCCCCAGATACAAACATCTGTATATCAGGGGGTCGGATAAACGACAGTCGCGGAGTTAAAAAAGACAAAATACATGTTGATTGTAAGATAAAAAAAACATATCATTTGACCTCAATGGAACCGGCTCGATAAGCTCATTCCAGTGAGGAGCCCCATGATACGGTTTTGATGAAATTTATTAAAAATACTTTTTTTCACTTGAAACATTTATAAATAATGCAGCCGTAAAAATGTCTGTTGGTTAAGGGGTTATTTGGTAGCGTACCGGATTACTATTCATAGTAATTTTCTCAAATGTATTTGTATTATTACAGTTTATTGGACTGTACCCATATCAAGAAGAACAGAGATGTTATTATCTGAGGCCACCAAACACAATTTGTATGGGTGGAAATGAATAACATTTATTTATTGGTGTTTAAGGTCACATATTTCTGCACAATGGCTAATCTTGACCATGACAGATTTACAGGTGGGGGTAGCTGGAATTCCGGCGGAGAATAGCTAATTTTATAGTTTTGATATTTACGTGCTATTCTCAAATATCCGATTTTAAATATAAACTGCAAACAAAGCTCAAAAGTTGAGCTAAGGTGGGGGAAGCGGTGTACCCGGAGAGAACCACCGAGCAACGGCGAGCATCTGTCAGCTCCCCAACATACTTAACTCCACACAAGCAAGGCTAGTATTGTTTGAAGACAGGTGGACCATCTACATGCAGTACGCCTTAATACACAACATCACCGTGCCCCCACGTAGGCAATGGGGGGTGAAGTGTCTTGCCCAAGGACACAACGCGGTTGCCGCAAGTGGGATTTGAAACGAGGACCTCTCAGCTTGCAGCCTGCACTTCTACCTACTAAGCCACCATGCTCAGTCAATAAGATTAAATATAAATTTTAGAATCACCAACTGTTGTAAAGTTATTTGGCTTGGATTTAAGTGAAACACTGCATTGTGAGTAGAAAGGGGTTCACCCATGCAAAGATACAGTATAGTCACCATTGGCTGGTTGTAATCCACGCGTGGGTAGTGACGCAAGCATTTACCAGGTAATAAAAATCATCAACAACATTTTAATTAATGAATCACCGGGTTGTACCCGGTTCTTCATTAATTGAAGTTTTGATAAATATTCCTACAATTAGTGTTGGAATCTAATATTAATATTATTGCGTTCGAGGAAATATTGCCCACCCGTGGAAAGTGCCTCCCCCCCCCACCACACACACTTTTCCCTCGGGCCCCCAAAATCAAACTTTAAATTACTATCTGACTGTGGTTTTCCCACCCATTATCACACCCGCAAATGGCATGCAACAATACACATCATATCAGGTGTAAAAACACTTTTTAGATATCGCTCTTAGGGCGTCCAAATATGCGATATGAAATTTTTTCTGCCCCCCCCCCCCCCCACACACACACACAAACGGGAGGACACCCTCCCCCTAGTTCAGCAATCTGAACATAGTGGCTACCCCTTACAGGGGTAGCCTCTACCTACAAATCGATGTACTACCTCCTCCCATATCCTCCTCTAGCTCGGGTCAGCGATGTTCAGGAGATGCCTTTGGCATCTCGACTTTGGGCCCACATTCCTTACTACCACTGTGAACACGAATTTAAAGTTTCCAATTAATGTCGACAATGAGCTAACTGCTAGTCCCATGCAGTGTCTAGTACGATAATCCACTCACCAGTTCCTGTTTTTAAACTATAATTCTTACTGGGAAATATTTCAACTACATCACCAAGGCATGCCTTTGATGAAGGCATGCCATGATGATGTAGGTGGAATATTTTATTAGTCGGGACTTTCGCCGCCATCACAATCAGAACAAGTCAGGCTTACAGCACCCCCACACCCCCACACCCCCACCCCAATCGGTCATCTTCAAGATGTCCCTGGTTCAATTCAAGGTTTGTTTCAATTTCGAATAATAGACCGATTTGAATCGAAAATGAGTGGGTTGAAGGACCCTATGTTATTGGGTCACCAGTAAATTTCAGCACAAATGTGGGCTTCTATCATTCAATTAAAAGGTTCTGTAATTGTAGGACGTTTTAAAAAGCAAGACAGAGGAACAGTGTTGCACCTAAGGTTGGCCCGGGCAGAAATCTATGTTTGCCTGTTACTGTGAAAATGTTATAAATAATTATGTTTGAAAAAAATGGTCTGTTTGGTGTTTTCAGAGACACCCTAATACCCTTTGCCCATCAGAAATAAACATTACAAATTCCTTTCCTGGCTTTTTAAGGGAATTCCTGTTTGGTGCAGATGCAAACTCTTCTGATTCAAAATTAATGAAAAGGTTGTTTTTTTTGTTGGAAGGTTCCGTTAAACGAAACTCTCCCAAACCTAATTACTTGTCAGTCTGGAAAGTTCCTTCTTCATTAATTATTTTATTTAGAATCGCTGTACTCTTATGGAAATTTGTTTTTAAATATTTAACCCTTTATCCAACATAACGGCAAAAACCGGCCAGCACTATTCACAAAAATCACCATTCAATTTTCATTATTATTTCATTTTTTTGTCTCAAAAAACATAGCTTATGGCCCCTCATTGGAATGAGCTCGTTGAGCTCATTCCAATGAGGAGTCATAAGCTATGTTTTTGATGCAAAAAATGAAAATATTTAGTTATTCAAGAACTTTATTTGCAAGTGTCGTCTGCTTTTCATGTTAGGTAAAGGTAAAAACTAGATAAACAGCTCCCGTATAGCTCCGAGAGCAGGTTCATATTGCTCTATGTCAAAACAAAGAAATATTCAAGTTATTAATTTTGAACTGGTTTTCCATATAAAATGAACATCTTAAAAACATTAATCCTTTCAAATTTATATACTCCCCCCCCCCCCCCCCCCCCCCACACACACACACACTAGGGCTGTCACGATTTTTTAATTTAGGAATCGATTAATCGTCGCAAATAATCGATCATAATCGATTAATCGTACCTAGATAACCCCCCTCCCTCTCTTTGACGTCGATAAAAAAATGAAGTTCAAGTCAGTTGACGTACCTCCGGTAAACAGCGAAGAAGATCCTCTTTTTAAGGTACATTCAAAGCTTTGATGTTCTGAACTTTTGAACCGCCAGTGTAATAATCAAGACCGGTCGGCAGTTGCGAACTTCGCAACTGCCGACCGGTCTTGATTATTACACTGACGGTTCAAACGTTCAGAACATCAAAGCTTTGATGAATGCACCTGACAGACAAATGCTTCCAACGGCTTCTTGGGGTTTAACATCGATGTTCTTAACTCTTTACCTTTAGAAACAATAGTTTTTTTTATAAAATCTTCTTTTAATTATTAAACGTCTAAAGCGGGATAATATTTACCGATTATTCGACAACGAAAAATACTAATCGATTTCGCTGTGACCGATCAACAATCGACTAATCGATTAATCGTGACAATCCTAACACACACACGCCCCAGACAAGGGAAAACATGTACAATTATCAGTAATTTTTATCTTGGAGAACAAAGAACTGGACACCTGAATGCAACAAGATAAAAATTAAAAGCATTGCAGATGGTGTTTTGTTGCACTCAGGGCACGATTACTATTTATTCTGTGCCATCATGCCTGTCTTCTAGGAATAAACCCAACATTTCGGCATACATTGGTACTGAAGTCTCAGTTTTTAACTGTTAGAGTGCCAGACTGATTTTACTTGTTAGAACTGGTTCACATGGGTACACCATGGAACAATTTATTGAAACCAATTAACTGTAACAAGACAAATCCATAAGAACAACAAAAAACCCAACAAAAAACAAGAGGCCCCAAGGGGCCATAACTGCTCACCTGACAAAGTGATTCAAAGAAGTATTTTGGGTCACATTCAGTTAGTCAAAGTTCATCAACACTACAGAGGAATGAAGTCATGAAATTATTCATAACCCTGGTGTCCATGTCAGATGATTATTATCAAAGGTATTCCTGACTGCTTCCAAATATTTATTGGTGTTTTTAAGGTCACATATTTATGCACAATGGCTAACCATGACCGTGACAGTTTTACGGGTGGAGGAAGCCGGAGTACCCGGACAGAACCACCGCGCAACGTCGAGCAACTGTCAGCTCCCCAATAAACCAACTCCACACAAGCAGGGTTAGCATTGGACAGGAGCACCATCGACATGCAGTACGCCTTAGTACACAAAGTTACCGTGCCCCCACGTGGGCAATGGGGTGAAGTGTCTTGCCCATGGACACAACGCGGTTGCCGCAGGTGGGATTCGAACCGAGGACCTCTCGGCTTGCAGCCTGAACCTCTACCAACTGAGCCACCGCGCCCGAGACTGCTTCCAATCCTATTAGCTGTAGACTAGCACTGCCAAACTTCCAAAGGTTGTTAGGTCACTGCAGTCACTGTAACACCTCCTCCCCAATACAGAGCCTAAATATTAACCCAGGGACCCGATTTGAACAAACTTAAATTTGACCCCGCCCCCTATCCCGTGAGATTTTGTATATCAAATATCAAAAGATTCTAATAGATGGTTCCAGAGAAGAAGATTTTTTGAGAAATTGCTCTAAATTAAAAAATTAACCCAGGGACTCGATTTGAACAAATTTAAATCTGGCCCTCCTAGACATGTTGTATATCAAATATGAAAGGATTCTGGCTGGTGAATCTGAATTAGAAGACTTTTAAAGAGATTCCCTCATATTGCCCTAAGTTAAAATTCGGGCTCCCATATGGATCCCAAATATTAACCCAGGGACTCAATTTGAACAAATTTGAATCTGACCCCCTAGAGATGTTGCATACCAAATATGAAAGGATTCTAACTGGTGGATCTGAAGAAGAGGGTTTTAAAAGAAATTTCCTCATATTGCACTATAAAGTTAAACTTTGGGCTCCAATAGAGAGCCCAAATACTAACCCAGGGACCCGATTTGAACAAATTTGAATCTAACACCCCTGGAGATGCTGTATACCAAATATGAAAGCATTCTGACAGGTGGATCTTAAGAAGAAGATTTCTAAAGAAATTTCCTCATATTGCACTAAGTTAAAATTCGGGCTCCCACAGGGAGCCCAATTATTAATCCATGGACTCGATTTGAACAACTTGAATCTGACCCCCTGGAGATATTGTATGCCAAATATCAAAAGATTATAATAGATGGTTCTTTGCAGTGGATCCCAAATAAGGGATTCTAGCATTTAACCAGTTACGCCCATTCTCTTCGGGATTTGTCCGCTTTGACAGCTGAAACCTTTACCCAACGAATCGCCCGCATCCGCCCGCGTAGGGGGCGGTGGCTCAGTAGGTTGAGGTGTAGGCTGCAAGCCGACAGGTCCTCAGTTCGAATCCCACCTGCGGCAACCGCGTTGTGTCATTGGGCAAGATACTTCACCTCCATTGCCCACGTGGGGGGCACGGTGGCGTTGTGTACTAAGGCGTACTGCACGTCGATGGTGCACCTGTCTTCAACCAATGCTAACCCTCCTTGTATGGAGTTGGTATGTTGGGGAGCTGACAGTTGCTCGCCGTTCTCGGTGGTTCTCTCCGGGTACTCCGGCTTCCTCCACCCGTAAAACTGTCATGGTCATGATTAGCCATTGTGCAGAAATATGTGACCTTAAACACCAATAGATAAATAAATATCCGCCCGCGTAATATGCAAATTCAGCAGCTGAAAAAATATTATTTTTCGTAAAATTTCAACAAAACCATATCATGTGACCCCTCTTTGGAACGAGCTCGTTCCAAAGTGGGGTCACATATGGTTTTGCTGAAATTGTTGGAAAAAATTTAAAAATGATATTTAAAATAATAAATTTTGAAATTGTCTGCGTTGGGTAAAGGGTTAAACGTTGGTGTTTCTGTGTGCATCTATCCAACAGTTTGAGTTATTCTGTTTGCCGTGAATTCTGTTTATCGGGAGTGATGTATTTCCTCAGCTTTTGCGGTCCTGGTCGACTTCAAACTCGGCAGGTACATGTATTTCTATCCGATATAACTGAATCGCCATTTTCAGTGGCAACATTTTGCATTATTTTACAGAAATTGTGCTGCAAGACTAGCAAACCAGTTGATTTGGAGCATTCTATGGTATAAGAAAAATATTAATTTCTGAAATGCCGCCTTTCAAAATGAGTCCATCCACTAGTTATTTTAAAAACTGCCAACAGGAGCCAATCTTATAAAACTTTTTCGATTGTATTTTCCAGGTTTGTATTTTATTTCTGTGGCTATAAATTATTGAAATAAATCATTTGCATTTTTAAAAAGTCGCAATTTACCGATGCTGGTCTCCTGCAGAAACAATTTACAACATTTAAATGTCATATGTATCATTGTGCAAAGGCCAATTAAATTATTTTTCAAGTAACCAAAATTGTCTGCACCAAAGACATTGAACATTATAGACAAAACCAAAATGCTTCTTCCATGCCCCATGTCACCTGTTTTAGAATATACAAGTACATATCTTGGTGAATGCCTTTACAGGCAAAATGAAATTATCCGACATTCAGGGGTGTGATTGGGACCAGATGAAAAAAACTGAAACCATGTCCGCATGGTGGAAAGGTTTCAAAATCAAGCTTTATATCCTCATATCGTCCCCTGAGTTCCAATGTGTTCTATGTGCCTACTGGCACATAGAACACATTGGAACTCAGCGGACGATATAACTGACTGAAGTCCTGTAGAAATAATGCTTTTGGATGCAATATTACTGCTTTGAATTTACATGATAATGGTCTGAAGGACCATTTTCATGTAAATTTTAAGAAATAAAAATATGTAATTGGGTAAGAAAATAACTGAAATCGGATTTAAAAAACTGATGAAAAATCACACCCCTGGACATTCCACATTTGGCATATTTGATATTTCAAATTACTTAATTGAGAATGAAGCTTGCAAGTATGGACCTCCCTACTTCTCTGCACACTGAGTGTATTCTCTTCAAGGGAGATAATCATTCGTTTCTTTGGCGCTAGTGTTGTGTACCGTTCATATTTTTGAAATGTTTTGATCGGGACAGACGTTGAATTAAAAATTCTTACCTTCCCACCCACCCTTAATTTTCTGTTTTGTCTGATCAACGTTTTCTATAAGCGGCCTTATTATTTTCGGAGTCTTCTCTTGCTAAGGTATTTAACAGATTGTCTGAAAATTGTATCTCAGTTGGATTAGTTTGATTGAGAAATAAATTTTTAACAAATTGTTTACAAAATTATTAATTTCAACTTGTGAGCCTTGAAAGTGCCCCTGTGTTCAGATGGTATTAGATTTGAAGTTCAACAGATATTTACCCGTGATTCTGTTGTGTTAATATTATTTTATGTCACCAGTGTGTTGTGTTTGTGTGCGTTATGTAGTGTATGTGAAGTGTCAGGACTTTGTATCAAGTTATTGTGTGTTCTGTTCGTTCATTTTGTGTTCCGATCATAATATTTCAATTCTGCAATGAATGTCATCTGTTTCAAATGACTTTCTTTATTTGCAATTATAATAAGGTAAAAGTTTTAGCCAATTTGTTTTTGAATGAGCGAATTCAGTTTGGTAGACAAAATCATCAAACCCGGATCTTTAGCTCAATAAATATGAGTTTCAAGAATTACCCACTGCATCCAATCATTTTAGATGACCAAGAGAAAAGAAATTATGTGAACATATAACAAACATGTAAAATACATAACTCCCAACCAAGTATGTCTTTTGTCCTAACCACTGTTTTCTGCCAACCCACAACTGGATTTAAATAGACAGGCTTTTCAGCCCAGGTGTGTCACCAAGAGTCGGATTGTCGGGGTAAGGCTACAGCTTCTCACACCGGGTCGAATCATGGTCGTGGAATCATGATATGGAGAATCCCCCCTCCTCCCCCCCCCGCTCCCCCTCAAGGATTATAGCTCCTACATCGGGAAAATCTTGGCGCCACTCCTGTTTTAGCCAGGTGACTTTTATACTCAGAGTGGGGTTTCTCTATTCTATAAAAGCACAGGTGCATGCATGTGGCACCAAGAGTCAGGTTGTCGGAGTAAGACTACAGCTTCTCACACCGGGTCGAATCATGGTCGTGGAATCATGATATGGAGAATCCCCTCGATCCCCCTCAAGAATTATAGCTCCCACATCGGGAAAATCCTGGCGCCATTCCTGTTTTAGCCAGGTGACTTTTATACTCAGAGTGGGGGTTTTCTCTATTCTATAAAAGCACATGCGCATAGTCCTAACTTTGTACTTCTTTTAAAGGTTTTTGGAATGCTATCTTTTGGTGACAATGCTCTTCACTCCTCTCACATGTTCCCTTTATGTTCAAATGATGCTTCACACTAAAAACTAAAGTGTTAAAACTGACACTTTCAAGGTGTTAAACCCATTCTAACTCTTAGGGTTTGATTTTAACGCTCAAAGTGCAATACTTTAAGCACTTAGACATTACAATCGTCAGTCATCTGAAACTTGAATGGATGGCACTTCCCATGTGTCTAGCATTGGTGGTTCTTCCAGAATCGTCCATAATTTGATTTGCACTTGGTGGGTACATAATTAAAAGGACACAACGCAGATGACGCGGATCAGGCTCGAGAGTTCGAGCCCGATCCGCGTCATCTGCGTTGTTTCCTTTTAAATGTCGCGACATTACACTTGTCAAGTGGTATTATTGCAACACCTGTCAAATTCTGGGATATCTACATTTAAACAAAGTGCTAGTTCAGCACTTAGTAAGTGTTAAATACAGAACTTCAAGTGTAGTTTTTAACACTAGTTTTTAGCGTGTTGGATGGGACAATCCCTATTACATGTACTTTTCAAGACTTAAATTAAAGAAAAAATCGTAACTGGCATGAATGCATGATCCCTCAAAGGATTCAGTTCACACTCTGATAAGGTTATATACTACTCAAAATTTGCTATTAAATATTTGACACATCATTGTGAAATTTGCTTGTGACATATTTGCGATATTTTTGGTGGATATGCTTGAGGAATGTATTGAGATGGTCTCCGGTGTTTACATTAGCTTTCTTGACAGGCAGGCCTTTCGTGACAGTCATGGAAAGCATGTACCCCTTGATTTTCATGATGTTTTCGTGTACTGTGTACATGTACATGACATGTGTAGGGTATTCAATCTTCATTTCAACACAAACCATTGTGATTTGATGATTTAATATGGCAAATGCAAATGTAAGAAGACATTTGTCTGAAGCAGCAATGTGGCAGGCTGTAGGGATGGTGGGGCAAGGGGCTATCCATCGTCAGGTTGGTGAAGTCCTTGGCGTGCACCATAGGTTGATCACCAGAGCCTGGGCAAGATTTCAGCAGTAAGGCACACCATTACGACGGCATGATTGTAGCAGAGACGGGGCACCATCTGCAGCTGAAGACCGTTTTTTGATCATTCAGGCCCGTAGGAACTACTTTGCCACAGCAACCCAGCTTCACAGTGACCTTCAGAATGCATCCGGGGTAAATGTTTCCTCGGACTATCCGGGCAAGGTTGCACAAAGGTGGTCTCCGAGAGAAGACCATATATTCGCATTCCGCTGTCCCAGAACCACCACCAGGCACGATATGAATGGGCCATGGACCGCGTTGGATGGACGAGAGAAGATTGACGACCTGTCCTTTTTACAGATGAGTCAAGGTACTGCCTGGACCACACAGATAGGCGTTCTAGGGCATGGGGAAGACCAGGAGAGCGATTTCATGCAGCCAACATTGCTGAGCATGACCGCTATGTTGGAGGGTCAATCATGGTCTGGGCGGCATCAGCAGGGATGGACGTACAGAGCTCTGTGTCCTTGAACGTGGTACATTGACTGTACAGCGGTATATTGATGAGATTCTGTATGTCCACGTCAGATTGTATGCAGGTGCAGTGGGTGTTAGATTCATTCTGATGGACGATAATGTTACCCATGCTGTCGGGGAGTACCGGCAGAGGGAAGGGATTGAGCGTATGGACTGGCCAGCAAGATCCCCTGACCTCAATCCAATCAAACACGTCTGGAATGAGCTGCAGCTTGCAATTTCAGCCCGCCCAGTCCAGCCGAGAAGTGTCCAGGAGCTTGGTGTCATGATGGTCCAAGAATGGAACAACATCCCACAAAGGACCACCAGGAACCTGATTGGGAGCATGCGAAGGCGTTGTCAAGCTGTAATTAACGGTAATGGGTCTCATACTCGATATTGAACACATACCAGTTCGCTCCGTCAGCTTATTGGCAAATTGAAAAATTTCCTCTTTTAACAATAATACCCATTTTTCATGGTTATCGTATTCAAAAATTAAAAAATAATGTCAAACACAAATAAAATCTTAATTTCTGTACTTAAATCATTAAAGATATAACTAAATAAAATATAAATACACTTTTCATTACAATATTTCAACTAAAACGTAAAACAGGTAGTTGGATATACTTGGTGCTTAGCAAACTTTGAGTAGTACACTGCAAAAAATATAGGTTCTCTTTAGAACCAAAACTGGTTCTAATCTTGTCCCTGAGATGGAACCAGCTCTGTTTAAACAGTATTTATTTCAAATCAGATAAATTTATAAAGATTAACATTAAATATTAACAGAATTAAACATAAATTGAGGGGGTTTCAGCCGTCAGTTTAGAGCTTATACGAGGTTGTCTCAAATCATTATTAAGCAAAGGAGATGTTAACAGTTGGCATATTGAACCAGTTTTGGTTCTGTACAGAACCAGAACTGGTTCGATATGCCAACTGTTCATATCTCCTTTGTTTCCAAATGTTTGGCGACTGCGTTGAATAAGTTCCAAGTTTACTGCTGAATCTTCTTCAGTTCATGTAATATTCTGTTAAAATTGAATGCTGATCATGGTAAATTTATTTGATTTGAAATAAATACTGTTTAAACACAACTGGTTCCAACTCAGGGACAAGATTAGAACCAGTTTTGGTTCTAAAGAGAACCTATATTTTTTGCAGTGTATATGTTACATTTTGGAGAGGTAAATTTTAAAATTATTCTGAAAATAGATCTTTGAACTGTTTTCAATCAACAGAGCATAATTAAAATCATTCGTAAGTGGCTTCCTTGTCTTTATTCTGTATATGCTTACCTCTTCCTTGTGTATATCCCTGTTGAAAGAAAAGAAAGAAAAAAAATAAAATTATTGTGTGAACAATAAATTAAATCACACTTCTCTTCAGATACCTGAATATTCTAGATTATACACTGGCCTAGAGTTTGTTTTATTTTGCCCTGAAATGTTAATTTTATTTGACAAAATGTTAAAAGAATTCAGAGTACACTGTTGCCCATAAAATTAGAAAACATTTGCTTCAACGCACAAGGGTCACACAATTTTCCCAACAGGGGCATGTTTTGCAGGAGGTTGCGACAGTTTTATACAACAGTTCAAGACATCTCCACTACAAAAGAAAATTGCAGAGGTTGGATTCTGATGTGTAGTAGAACTAAACGGCCTGAGATTTTGCTTACTTTATGTTTCTGATATTTATCCCTAGCATCTGGCTCATGGGCAGCGTAAATAACCAAATAAATATTTATACTCATCGTGCCTATCGTTCCGATTGGGATCTTATCTGGGGCCAATACTATAAAACTTTTACAATTGCATTTTCTAGAATTGTATTTTCTAGTTATGACTTTAAATGGATTAAAACGAACCATTAGCATTTTCAAAGATGTGGCAATTTGCCAATTGGCAAATTGCCACATCTTTTAAAATGCTAATGATTTATTTTGGTCAGTTATTCAATAGATAGAAAATACAATTCCAGAAAATACAATAGTAAAAGTTTTATAGTATAGGCTCCCTGTCTCATGAAGCAAAGTTCACACTGGGATCACACTTGCTTTCATCCAGGCAGGGGCGGACTCTCCAAACGCCCCCCCCCCCCCCCCGGGGGAAAAATTCCGGGCTCCAAAATTGATGCAACCCAACACTTGTTGGGGCATGAAATTTTGCGAAAATGACCAACAGGCGAAATTGATCTGATTGCACAGACTGCCGGTATACCGAAATGCTCTCTATGCGGACTGCCAATGCGCTCCACATAAAGACATTTCGATATACCAACAGTCTAGTCTGCATCCATTGATTCCAAAGCCCGTCCCCCCTTCCCGGTGCAACCATTTTTTTACGAATGAGCGACGTTGATGATATAAATATGCCATCGAAATGTCCTCTATGTGGACTGCAATTGATCGCTCAGATGCAGGAAGGCAGTTTGAAAAGTCAAACTTTTCTCCAGCTCCGCCCCCCCCCCCCCCCCTGGAAATGTCCCGGTAACATTTCTTGGCCCAGTACGCCCCTGCATCCAGTGGATTGGCTGAACCCAGAAATAGGAACATTTAACCTCCTCCACACTGATGTCAGAACACCAAAATTTCAACCTTCAGCTCAAAATCTCTCCCATAATGCAACTAGGAATATTAGTATGGGGGGTACTTACTCCTCCATTTTTTTCGCCAAGCGTTGTAAAAAAATACTATCATTTTAATTTTTGTATTGAACGTTGCGGCGTAATGGTGGGTATGTTTAATTCCATATTCCCAAGTGCACTAAATCAGAGAAGTTCTTAAATTATGTTTGTGTGTGCCCCCCCCCCCCCCCCCACCACACACACACACATTAGCTGCAAACAACAAACAAGAGTCGAGGGCCCAAATTGCAACAAGGCGTGCCGCGTTCAAACGGTTTGAAACATACCGCTTAAGAGTATTCGAGGAATGCTAGATTCGAGAGCGTGCAACGCATCCGTTTGGAAAGCAACCTACTTTCATTTTCGATTTGAGTGTCGTTTGGTGCTTTGTGCTCGCACTTTACAACAGCGTTCTTCCGTTAAAATGTCACCATGTACGACGTTTTCTATAACTGAAAGGCCTAACCAATAAGTTTCAAAAGGATAAAACTGTTTTAATTTAATTGTCTGAGAATGCCCCAGAGAACACCATTTACAACGTAAGTTTTAAAAATTTTCTCAACTTCGGGAGGGGACACACCTCCCGAAACCCACCCCGTCTCGGCGCTGCGCGCCGAGGCAGCCTCTGCGTGGCGGGCAATACCCAACTTACTCCATCACTTCTGTAACTCTAGCGCCGCCACTGAGCGAATGTAGATGACTTTGAATGGAAGAGCGAAATGTACAGTGGAAATAAAAGGAAGTAGGTTTTTTTTTGCGATTTATTTGAAATAGTTGACTACATTAAACTTCGAGTTGAAAAGATCGAAGGAAAATTACGGAAGCGTATTGCTGCCACGTGAAAAAAAAAAAATTGTTTCGTTTAAACGAAAACTTTTTCGTTTAAACGAAAGTAGTTTCGTTTAAACGAAAATGTTTTCGTTTAAACGAAAAAGTTTTCGTTTAAACGAAACAATTTATTTTTTTTTTCCACGTGGCAGCAATACGCTTCCGTAGAAAATGTCAAAATGACATAAGAAGAAAATAAACATTTCGACATGAATAGAAAACATACACTGTTTTTGTCTAAAAAAAACCGCAAATTATTTTTAATTTCAAACAGGAAATAAAAATGTATTGTGGCAATGAAGGCCGTTGGAGTAGTTTTGCGAATTATTTTAATTAGTACCTCCAAAATCGTAATTTTTTCGTCGTTGTTTATATTCCTGTTAATGTTCCAACGTTACCACGTGTATTTGTTTATCCCACAGCTTCCCACAATTCCACGCGTGTGATCGAAAGTGTAAATTGGCTTATTCCCCTTCCCTATTGAAAGAATTAAGTTCAAAGGGTTGTAGTTCAAGAGTTCATTTAGATCACCTTCGTTATATTTTCATTACGGCTGTAGTTTAACCCTTGACCTAACGTAACGACCAAAATCGGCCAGCGCTATTCTCAAAAATCGCCAATTAATTTTAATTATTTTTTTCATTTTTTGTTTCAAAAACATAGGTTATGACCCCTCGTTGGAACGAGCTCGTCGAGCTCGTTCCAACGAGGGGTCATAACCTATGTTTTTGAGACAAAAAATGAAAAACATTAGTTATTCGAGAATTATTTTTGGAAGTGTCGTCTGCTTTTCAGGTTAGGTAAAGGGTTAAAAATTCATTCAGTTCAGTTAAATGGTTATATAGAGTTTATTCAAATAGTCAAAGGGTGTTAATCATATATATCTTCATTAGGGTTATAGTTAAAATATAGAGTTCATTCAAAACTTTGTTCACTTTGTTCTGTTGACTTTGATCTTGGTTGTGTTCAATCAGATCAGTTCGATTTTCGTTCACTTTGCTCTGTTCACTTCGATCTTGGTTGTGTTGGATCTTCGTTCACTACGACTTCATTCCAACAGTTCAACCGTAGTTGTGTTTTATCTGTTCATAATTCAGTTGTCTCCAACCAGTTCATCTTTTTTCGCTTTGTTGTTTTCTGTTCACTTCGATCATGGTTGTGTTGGATCTTCGTTCACTTTTGTTCATTCGTCGTTTAGCCATAGTTGGTTGTATGTTTTATCTGTCCAGGTTCTTGCAATAACAATTGGTGTTATCAATCCCTTTCCATACCCTCAAGTGTTGATGTCAAATCACGGAATCCAAATTTTACGGAGTCGGATAAGAATCTCAATTACGGAATGCCTTATGTAGCCCGTTTATATGTATACAGGGGAAATGAAGCAATCAGATTCAACCTTGATCGATGTTATAGTCGAGACTGAGACAGGTGTAGCTGGGAAGTAGTGTTAGAAGTCAATATTAATGGTTGAGACACGGGGGCAGAATAACAGAAGCCAATAGTAATGGTACAAGGCCGCAATGACATAAGACTGCTGTAGAAGCTAATGACTAATCATAGGGCAGATTGACCATAGACAAGTAGTGGAATTGGAGCTTTGGAGATAAAATGGAAGCCGTTGGTAAGACTACATTAGACCTCATTGAGGGGTTTTTTCCTCATAGCCCTCATTGCCTCATACGACTAAAAAGGGATTCTCCAAAAGGTATCCTCGATAGGTATCCTCAAATAATACAATACCAGGCCATAGGTATCCGCAAATACCGAAATGAGGCTAAGAGGGATAGTATATTAGGCCTCATTGAGGGATTTTTTTCATGGCCCGCATGGCCTCAATCGAAATGAGGTTAAGAGGGATAGTAAATTAGACCTGTCACACACCGATGGCTTTTCTCATAGCCCTCATGGCCTCATACGACAAAAAAAGAGATTCTCCAGAAAGTATCCGCGACAGGTATCCTTAAATAATACAATACCAGGCCATAGGTATCCTCAAATACCGAAATGAGGCTAAGAGGAATAGTAAATTAGGCCTCATTGGGGGATTTTTTCATGGCCCTCATGGCCTCAAACGAAATGATGTTAAGAAGGATAGTAAATCAGACCTCATTGAGGGCTTTTCTCATTAGCCCTTATGGCCTCATACGACTAAAAAGGGTTCCATAACCAGAGACGTTTCACAAAAAGGGATTCCTTGGGACGTGGCCATTAGATATAGAGGTGATGAGAATCGGATAGGACTTCGTTGTAATAAGGGGAGATAACTCTGCATAGAGATTACGAGGGATAAGGCAATCTGATTGGTTAATTAGCGCCAGTAAAGTGAATTGATTGGGTGATCTAGATAAATGAAACAACAAGACTACTCGGAATAGGGTCAGAACTAACAAGAACAGACCAGAAAAGCTAAATATAGTAATAATAAGCAAAGCTGTTCCAGCTGATAGGCTCTCCTACTCCACTGCAGTATACTCCAGGACAGACGAACATGGTCAGACAGACGAAAACTATTGCATAGATAGATAGAAGCAGAGAATTCTGAAAGAATTCGAAATGGTATAACTTGTCGGGTTGTTTGTGGTAATTAGCTTTACTCCTATTCAATGGAACACACCCTCCGAACACACCCCTGTCTTATAGTAGGCATTTGGGTAACATAGCAACCACGTGCTACCATAGAAACCAAGATGGCGGACTCCAGTATACAAAATAGACGACGGAAACACGTATTACCCTAACAACACGCGCTGCGCATGCGCACTAACACACGTATCGCTATGAGGATGACGTCACAAGATGGCCGCTCACGCGGGTTACCATGACAACACGACATGGCGCCACTGTTCACGTGACTATGACGTCACATGAGATCTCTCCAATAGTGACTCAAAAGCCGGAGACATACTACTCGGGCCAATCTCCCCTTTTCAGGAAAGAACACTAGAGGCTACAAGGGGCACCTGAAGCATCCCAGGGTAAGGGGCAAGGGTATCAAAAACGGCACTCGACTCTGGGTATGAGTTAAGACCGGGAGTTTAGAACGTATTGTAGTTAGAACGGCTTCTGGGGGTAGGTTTTTCTGGAGGTAAACACTTCCAGCAGTTTGATTATCTACTTTGATACGCTCTTGTTTGGAATCAGTTCGTTCTTGTCATTCAATCAAGTTACTTTGACAAGACGTCTCCAACAAGATTCCACAACCTTGTTTACTGTTTCGGAGAGTAGTGTTGCTGTCTCGTTATTGGATCACTGGTAAATTTTCTACCAAGTTTACCACATTGGCGTCGCCGTTCAACGAAGTGAGAAAAGTGTATTTTTTATTTTTTCACTCACTCAACATTTTATGAGATGATTTCACTATAGTTTTTCATGAAATCTCGTTTGATTGATTGAAGGATCGTTGTGAAAAGCAGAACACAGAGCCTTGCAGAGGTCCCAGCTTCTCGTTCATAATATTTGCCATCATTTCATCAAACGTTTTCGTGTGGTGATAATAACAATTTATTTTGTCATGGTTCGTCTTTACGTTCAAACTGCCACCACCGAGCAGTTACAAGAACTAGACTACATTGACCAGCATCAGGCCCAGAAACTGTCGAATTTCAGAAGAGCCCATGGCCGCTTGGGAGCTCGTGATTTGGGAGTATGACCAGGTTAATATCACGAGTCGCAAAATTGCCACTCAAACGAACAAGCAACGTTCAAAGCGTACCATCCTGGTTAGAATGTGAGGAGGATTTTCAAGTGAAGCTTTAAAAAAACTTGACGCTTTGCATAAAAAGTTGCAAACTGCTGTTGAGATTTTAATTAACATTTCTACAAGCTGCTGCATCAGCAGCAGCAATACCAACAACAGCAGCATCAACAACAACGGGAACAATATTTTACAGAGGAAAGTCAGCGACAAGGCTGGTAGCATCAGAACCCCCGAGTCTTGTGCAACTGAAAATCGGAAGCAAAAGAATAAGTCGAGAAAAAATCCACAAAAACAGGGAAAAGGAAGCACAAGGAAATTTAACTCTCATAACCTACATGTCGAACAAAGATCTCGACAAGAGGTAGAAAAGTCCCTTAGAATTATGTCAGCTTCTTCTCATGATGTATTTTTTGCTCGTGTTCTGACTGTTATACTCCCAGATCAGGGCCGACGGAACATGGGGGGCCGTCGCCCCCATGCCCTCGCCCACGGGGTGGGGGTGGGGTGGGGGGGGGGGGTGGCGAGCGGAGGCGAACGTGCCCGAAAATCAAAAGTTAGCATTGTTATTGATCAACCATCTGTATGATGCTTGGTAACCACTCCTGCAACTTCCACCACCAACCCAGCGATACTTAACTTCGGATTAAATGTGTGAATACCTTAGTCACGAGTAGGTACACTTTTAATTATAATTTGTGCATGTTCCCTCCTCGTCTATCCACATGTGCTTGCGGACCGATTGTGTGGCATTTCCATAAAATCAGATGCCCCAATTGTAATATATGCAGGAAAATAATATTCTTTTCCAACATATATTACGTTTAGGGGTATATGCCACCAGCATGCACAATTTGTGAGCTCCATTAAAAACATTTCCTGCCCCCCCCCCCCCCCTTTAATACCTCTTGCCTTCGGCACTTGGCGTCCCTTCCCAATTTTTAGGCGATATACGTGCACTTGCCCTCATCAGACAGTTTCGTCCCCCTTGCCCTTTGCTGCTTCCGTCGGTCCTGTCCCAGATAGCGTTTACAACTCGACCAAAATTGATACAAGGAATAGGTCTCGCGGGAACAATTCGAAAATGCCCGAAACAAAAGAACAGGAAAGGTCAGTCTCACGTAAGTTCAGAATTGAGTTCCATTGACGACTTTCCTGAGAAGTGTTTTAAAATCTCAAACTTAATGGCGCATCTCCCCAAGACAATTTGGAGTTCGAGAAACTGAAGTTTCATGTATCTCTGGTTGAGAAGTGAGGGATACACGAAGTCCACCATGATGACACAAACATCCATCGGGAGGAGACCGACGTAATGACTTGGTGTTCAAACAGACAGCATTCGAATACTTTCTGCATTGACCCACGCGAGACGTCATCAGCCTTTTTAACCCTTTACCCAACGTAGCGGCCAAAACCATCCAGCGCTATTCACAAAAATCTCCAATTAATTTTCATTATTTTTTTAAATTTTGTCTCAAAAACATAGGTTATGACCCCTTTTTGGAACGAGACCGTCGAGCTCGTTCCCATGAGGGGTCATAACCTATGTTTTTGAGACAAAAAAATTAGTTATTCAAGAATTTTGTTTGCAAATGTCGTCTACTTTTCATATTAGGTAACGGGTTAACAAATAGGTACATGTGTCTGCATGGTGGCGTGTTTCAAGATCTTTAGCATGAAACCGTTATTTCAGATGTCAACTGCGAGCATCGCCTCTTCAACAGGACAACAGACTCATTTCAACGGACTTGAAAATGTATTTTCAAAATCACTGAAGGGAAGTCCAATGAAATGAAATCTCTTGTCAGGACAACTCCCTGTTTGTCAAAAAACAAACAATTCAAACTAAAAGAGAGGGAGCCGGAACTGCAACTTCCTCAGCACATGAGCGGTATACTTCCCGGCATGGCTTGGAATGATGGTATTGGTTTCGAATCTCGAGGTACTCTGACGTTCTCTGACGTTCAAAGTTAACAAATACGGATGTCCATATGAAGTTCTTTGACGCTGCAGAATATGATGGAAGTAGGGATTTGGAAACTCACTTACTTATATCGGAATTCCTTCCATAGCCTGTCTGTAGATTTTACACAAGGGATTTGAACTCTGTATAAAATGGTACCGGTACATGTTGGGGGAAATGAAGCAATCTGATCGAACCTGTTAAAAGCTTGACCGGGGTTAGAGTTTTTTTTTATTAGGGTTTAACGACACATTAACAGCCAGGGTCATATCATGTCGGTGACAGTTTTACGGGTGGAGGAAGCCGGAGTACCCGGAGAGAACCACCGAGCAACGACGAGCAGCTGCCAGCTCTCCAACATCGTAACTCTGAACTTTGCACCGCGGCACAGGTAGGGTTAGATTGGTTGAAGACATGCGCACCATCGACGTGCAGTACACCTTAGTACACAGCCTCATCGTGCCCCCATGTAGGCAACCGGGGTTAAGTGCCTTGCCCATGGACACAACGCGGGAGCACGAAACAGTCGCTGAAATGGTCACCCATCCAACCACTTACCGCGCTCGACGTTGCTTAACTTCGGTGATCTGACGAGAACCGGTTACCGCGACGCCACCGCGCCCCCTGACCGGGGGTAGAGTCGAGACAGAGACAGCCAGTATGCCTGTAGTAGTACGACAAGTCAGTAATAGTGGCCGAGACGCCGCCAGGGTCAAACGGGTACTAGGATTTTAATAGTACTGAAATGGTTAATCGGCTAACCGGTTTGAAACCGGTTACTTACCTAACCGATTAAAAAACGTCAGTCGGTTATCCGAAATATCGATAGTGATCGTCATTCCATGGTTAAGACGTAGTAAATCTACCGCTTCTTCTTTGAGATAGATTACACCTCGAAGCAGCGCTGTATATATTGGGAAATAATCGACTTTGGCGTTCAAGACTTCGTTAATGATAGGCAATTTCCGTGAGTACTGAGTAACCGCAGAAACTATTCCGTAGTATGTATACAAACGAACGTTGTCGAGTACTCGGCAACGTTCGTTTGTATTCACACTACGGAATAGTTTCTAAGAATACTGCTTTCCAACTTCCTATAGTTTTGATCTCAGATTCGGTGGAATAATGGCTACGGTTAACAGGATATTATCCGGTTATAGCTCTCGGTTAGTCGGTTGTGTAAATGAGACAACCGTTTCAGCCCTAACTAGGAACCATAACTACCTTAAGATACATATCCTCCAAAAGGTATCCCCCAAAAGATATCCTCAAAAGGTACTACCACCGGAGCGTGTACAGACCATGATAAACTTTCGAATCAAAAAGACAAATTTACTGTTATTATTCTGCATTCACAATCTACTATTCGCATTTTGTCCAATTTAATTTCATTTGTTTCAAACTTGGCATATTTCTTCATCGTCGTGTGACAGCAAGCCTCTCTTATAGAAGTTGTTAACAAGTTGCCTCTATTCATTGTCTTCCTCCATTGTTTATTTAAGCTCTATTCACTAAGTTAATAAGGCATACCATTAAGACCCAGTGAAATCTTACTTTAATCTTTGTATCAAGTAAACTTGTTATGACATGACGCATTTATTATATTGTATATATAGCCTTGATCACAAGTAAGAATTCAGTTATAATTTGGATTTCCAAACGTTACTCTGCTTCATTTTACTGGGAAATCCCACGAGCTATTGTTGCGGTGATATTGTTCGGATATCCAACAAGACCAGTTGTTAAATGTTTGTCGCTGTCAGACATTTGGAATACCAGATTCAATATTAAATTGTTATCATCTTTAATTTGTCTCCGAGTCATCAGCTGAACACCATTGCTGCACACCAGATATCGACGGTCGTTCCCCACGGTTATAGTACCCTCAAATACCCAGATGAGTCGCAGAGCAGTATGTGATGTGGAGTCACTCGATCGAGTAAATGATCTATAGTTCATTTGCTCGATGGGATTCGAGTCATTGGAACAATGACTTTTCAGTAATTTCTTGATAGCTTATTAAGGGAAATCATCAAGCCTGTTTCTTGGTATCCCACTCACTGAATCCCCTTTTGAAAACTGGTTTTCCGAAATGAGTCGTAGAGCTGTATGTGGAGTCACTCGGTCAAGCAATTGCTCTATAGCTCATTTGCTCGATGGGATTTGAGTCGTTCGAGGAATACATGTTCCAGTTACTGCTCGATAGCTTGTTAGGGGAAATCACCAACCCTGTTTCTAAGTATCCTACTTACGGCATCTCTTTTTGAAAACGGCTGTGCTTATGGAATCCTTTTTTTCCAGAGATGAGTCGTAGAGCAGTATGTGGAGTCACTCGGTCCAGCATTGCTCTTTTGGATTCGAGTCGTTCGAGCAATACATGTTCCAATTACTGCTCGATTGTCTTTTGGCCTCAGGGATCATTTAGGAGTTCGTAATACACAGGGGAGATAACTATGTATGGTTAGGTACAGGTTGTGGGAAATGAAGCACTGGTGATTCTGAGACTTGGATCAGGCCAGAGGTCAGGACAGGTCCAAAAATAACTATGGACTAGAGGGAATACTAGGAATAAATGTCCCTGTTGTCCATATTCACATTTTCATTCGGTATATACAGTACATGGAGAGTGTATTATCACTAAATCACCCACAGAGTGGAGATTCCACCTGAGCAATAATTGCAAATTTGTTGCAAAGCATACCCAGCACCAGCAAAGTTTCAGCCAATGGACCTCCGGGTTAAACCCGGAGGTCCATTGGCTGAAACATTGCTTGTGTTTTTTGTCGATATACATAAAATTTGAAAGTTATAGCTTGGGTGATATAACTCCACTCCGTGGGTGATTTAGTTACAATCCACTCTCCACGTACTGTATACATTGTGAGACGGTGAGCTGACCGTTCTGTAAATACAGTACAGTCGCTGTGGACTGGTCATAATCCACGCGTGGGCAGTGATGTCCACGCATGCGTTTACCAGGTAATAAAAAGCATCATCATCAAAATTTTAATTGATGAAGCACCGGGTTCTATTAGGTGCTTCATCAATTAAATTTTTGATGTTTATTCGTACAATTAAATTTTTGATGTTTATTCGTACAATTAGTGTTTGGAATCCAATATTATAGCGTCCGTGGAAATATCGCCCACGCGTGGAAAGTGACCAGTAGGGGCGGCCGTACTGTACTTTTTCCAGTGCTTCTAACACAGTATCACGATTTTTGACCTACAGAGTTCTACCTGCATCCTACCCGCCACAGACATTTGCTTTAGAATGCGAGTGTTTGGGGGGAGTACACGCTAAAAACTAAAGTTTTAAAAACTACACTTGAAGTGCTGTATTTAACACTTACTAAGTACTGAACTAGCATTTTGTTCAAGTGTAGATATCCCAGAACTTGACAGGTGTTACAATAATACCACTTGACAAGTGTAATGTCGCGACACTTAAAAGGAAACAACGTAGATGACGCGGGTCAGGCTCGAACTCTCGAGCCTGATCCGCGTCATCTGCGTTGTGTCCTTTTAATTATGTACCCACCAAGCGCAAATCAAATTATGGACGATTCTGGAAGAACCACCAATGCTAGACACATGGGAAGTGCCATCCATTCAAGTTTCAGATGGCTGACGATTGTAATGTCCAAGTGATTAAAGCATTACACTTTGAGTGTTAAAATCAAACTCTAAGAGTTAGAATGGGTTTAACACCTTGAAAGTGTCAGTTTTAACACTTTAGTTTTTAGTGTGTAGGTTTGCTCAGTGGTTAGAGCAGTGAACTTTAAACTGAAAGGTCGACTGTTCGATCCTGACCAGCAATAATTACGTTATATCCTTGGGCAAGAAACTTAATCTCAGTTGCCCACGTGGTTGCGCTGTGTACTAAGGCGTACTACACGTCGAAGGTGCACTTGCCCTCAACCACTGCTAACTCTGTGCAGAGTTGGGAAGTTGGAGTGTCTTCCAGTTGCTCGCCACTACTCAGTGGTTCTCTACGAACATTCCAGCTTCCCCCTCCCGTAAAATTGTCCGACACGATGTGACCCTGGTTGTTGAAAGTGTCGTTAAACCCCAATAAACAAACAAACAAACAAGTGTTGGGTGAAATCGCCAAAGATGCTGCAACTCGTGCCCCCATTTATGGCGAACTGTCCCGAAGTTTCTATGTACTTATTTCATTCGCAAACATGAAGATTAACCCTTTGAGACTTTAATTATCTTGACGTTCAAACGTCACTGGGAATTCAGTTTCTTCAGCGCTTTTCAAAATGCGGCGTCAAACGTCGGAAAGTACAAATAACAAGTTATTTTTCACATTAGTGATCATCTTGTTGAGGGCTAGATTATTTTTGGTGGGAGCGCGGTGGCTCAGTAGGTAGAGGTGCAGGCTGCAGAGAGGTCCTCGGTTCGAATCCCACCTGCGCCAACCGCGTCGTGTCCTTGGGCAAGACACTTCATCTCCATTGCCCACGTGGGGGCACGATGACGCCGTGTACTAAGGCGTACTGCACGTCGATGGTACGTATGTCTTCAACCAATCTAACCCTGCCTGTGCTGCATTGCGGAGTTACGATGTTGGGGAGCTGGCAGCTGCTCGTCGTTGCTCGGTGGTTCTCTCCGGGTACTCCGGCTTCCTCCACCCGTAAAACTGTCACAATCATGATTAGCCATTGTGCATAAATATGTGACCTTAAACATCAATAAATAAATAAATTATTATTTTTGGTGGTTTGAATTTGATAAATAAACAAAATATTATTTGTGTTTCTCTGAATATCAAATATGAGCAAGGGAAGTGTTGATTTTGATCTGGTATCCTCATTTTTTGAAAGCCCCGATAGTGGCTTCTTGCACCCAACCAGGTAAGAAGTCTTGACAGCAGGATTATATTAGTATTTTAATCTGCGATAGGATTTGGCTCAACGGTTGCCACTAAGCACTATTCGGGAGAAAATAGAAATTGTGGATAAAACTTTTAAAAAATCGAAAACTAATAACAAAACAAATGACCACAAAGTATCAAGGCGCTATTTGATTTCGTACGTCGTAAGACGTACGAAAGTATCAACACGCTGTTTGATTTCGTACGTCATAAGACGTACAGAAGTATTAACCCTTTACCCAACGCAGACGATATCAAAATTTATTATTTTAAATATAATTTTTTAAAGGTTTTCAAAAAATTTCAACAAAACCATATCATGTGACCCCCTCGTTGGAACGAGCTCGACGAGCTCGTTCCAACGAGGGGTCACATGATATGGTTTTGTTGAAATTTTTTGAAAAATAATATTTTTTCAACTGCTAAATTTGCATATTACGCGGGCGGATGCGGGCGATTCGTTGGGTAAACGGTTAAAGGGTTAATGGGGAGCGCGGTGGCTCAGTAGGTAGAGGTGCAGGCTGCAAACCGAGAGGTCCTCGGTTCGAATCCCACCTGCGGCACCCGCGTTGTGTCCTTGGGCAAGACACTTCATCTCCATTGCCCGCGTGGGGGCACGATGACGCCGTGTACTAAGGCGTACTGCACGTCGATGGTGCGCATGTCTCCAACCAATCTAACGAGAGTTACGATGTTGGGGAGCTGGCAGCTGCTCGTCGTTGCTCGGTGGTTCTCTCCGGGTACTCCGGCTTCCTCCAAAGGTAAAACTGTCACGGTCATGATTAGCCAATGTGCATAAATATGTGACCTTAAACATCAATAAATCAATCATAAAACAAAGGGTTAATAGAATAAATTGTACAGTATGGCTGCCGTGAACTGATCACTTTCCACGCGTGGGATATTGTACCACGGACGCAATAATATTGGATTTTAAGCACTAATTATAGGAATAAACATCAAAAATTTTATTCATGAACCGCTGGGGACAACCCGGTGCTTCATCAATTAAAATTTTGATGATTTTTACCACCTGGTAAACACGCTAAAAACTAAAATGTTAAAAACTACACTTGAAGTGCTGTATTTAACACTTACTAAGTGCTGAACTAGCACTTTGTTCAAGTGTAGATATCCCAGAACTTGACTGGTGTCCTTTTAATTATGTACCCACCAATCGCAAATCAATTTGGACGATTCTGGAAGAATCACCAATGCTAGACACATGAGAAGTGCCATCCATTCAAGTTTCAGATGTCTGACGATTGTAATGTGCTTAAAGCATTGCACTTTGAGTGTTAAAATCAAACCCTTAGAGTTAGAATGGGTTTAACATCTTGAAAGTGTCAGTTTTAACACTTTAGTTTTTAGGGTGAACGCATGCTTGGATATGACTGCCCATCCGAGGATTACGCCCAGTCCACGACGACTGTACCGTAGACACAAGAATATGAGAAACTGACCATCGTCTTCAATGTAAATTCTTGAATGTGTTTTATTGACAAAGTTACAATCGCTTTTCAGTTGTAACAGGAGGAGAGATAAGTGCGGGAACCGGGGTTCGAACCGTCGACCTCTAGCACACAAACCGACCGATTTACCTCGAGACTAAGAGAGCCGGACCAACCAGGCTGGTTGGTAATGACCTTTAAATGCCGACCGCTACACTACACTCCTCTTCTTTTGAAATGCACATGTGTATCTCACCAATGTTCCTCTCTCAGAGCGATCGAAACACCCGAAGTGCCACCTGCTGCTGGGGATCGGACGAGTCCCCAAATGTAACAGAAGGAGAGATAAGTGCGGGAGCCAGGGTTCGAACCGTCGACCTCTAGCACACAAACCGACCGATTTACCACGAGACTAAAAGAGCCGGACCAAACATGCAGGCTTGTTGGTAGTGGCCTTAATACCTCGACCACTACACTACTCTCCTCTTCTTTTGATATTCACCACGTGTGAATCTCACACCCATGTTCCTCCCTGAGAACGGTCGAAACACCCGCAGTGCCACCTACTGCTGAGGATCGGACGAACGCCCAAATGTAACAGGAGGAGAGATAAGTGCGGGAGCCAGGGTTCGAACCGTCGACCTCTAGCACACAAAGCGACCTATTTACCACGAAACTAAAAGAGCCTTTATACCTCGACCGCTACACTACTTTCCTCTTCTTTTGAAATTCACCACATGTGAATCTCACCCATGTTCCTCCCTCAGATCGGTGGAAACACCCACAGTGCCACCTACTGCTGAGGATCGGACGAGCCCCCAAATGTAACAGGGGGAGAGATAGGTCCGGGAGTCGGGGTTCGAACCGTCGACCTCTAGCACACAAAGCGACCTATTTACCACGAGACTAAAAGAGCTGGACCAACCAGGCTGGTTGGTAAATGACCTTTATGCCTCGACCGCTACATCAGTTAACACGATTCCACTGTATTATCACCCACCGTTCTATTATTTTATCTGTTCTGATAAGCAATGGGCCTACAAAGGAAAAAAATAGCATCAATTCAGGGGTATCGCCAGGATTTCTTCAGGTTGGGTAATAATTTGGGTTTTATGGACCCTCAATGACAGAGAGTCAGCCGCGACTGCCACAGGCAAAAGCTGGGAGAGCTCACGAGAGGGAAGCCCCATCTCATTAGTGAGAGGTATTCGGCCTATTTTGATATTCAAATATTCGTCGAACTTAACGAGATAATATTCGAATAATATTCGAATAGTTGGAGAAATTCAAGAGAAAAATTGTATAAAATATGACATACCTTTTGTTACGGAATGCACATGCGTATGTGTAATATATAACTCTTGGTTAATGGTAATAAGCATTTATGTTTACACACTGAACATATATGTCATATCCATCAATGAATAATAAAAACAAATGAAAGGTTCAGTGTACGCCTCCATGTCGAAACTTTTACATGTTCTTGTTTAAAAAGTGTAGCATCATCACAGTTTGGGGTTTAAGCCGATTTCGCTTCTCTTTAAGTATTAAACCTGCAGTTGAAAACGCCCTTTCCGAGGACACGCTTGTGGTTGGTACTCCTAGGTAGAAGTCAGCTAGTTTTGCAACATCTGGGTGTTTGCTTTCATTGGTCCGCCACCAACCCTGGGAATCATCATCAAGGTCTAACGCGTCGTTGGCCCGATATATGTCCAATGCCTTTTTGGCAGTTATATTTACACCCTTTTTTGGCTACATTTGGTTTTGGAGCTCCATAGCAGTCAAATGATGTCGAACCATACAATGCCTTTGGTCTCAATTCTTTGCGCTTTATTTTCCTAACTCTTTAGCATTTGGTTGCTTATCCTTTTACCTAACATGAAAAGCAGACGATACTTGCAAACAAAATTCTTGAATGACTAATTTTTTCATTTTTTTTTTGTCTCAAAAACATAGGTTATGACCCCTCTTTGGAACGACCTCGACGAAAAAATTATCACTTTCCGGGTTGTACTTGGTCGCTTCGTTCTTGGGGTGCTCTGTCTCAAGCGGGGAATGATGGAAATGATTTACAAACTTTTCTGGCAGTTCTCAGAACTGTGGCCGCATCTTCCTGTGCGATTCCTTTCAATATGGCGCATTGTAGGGCATGGTCAAAACAACTTATGTCGAGGCGGAAGTCCATTTCTGATGTCGCTTTCTTTATGTTTGCTCCACGGTCACGTACGACTACCTCACCAGGCAGCGATATTCCCCGCTCCTGTATTTTATCTAACAATTCTGTCACATAAACAGATTAAATCTTAACCCTTTACCCAACTAACGGCCAACGCTATTCTAAAAAAAATCGCCAATTAATCTTCATTATTTGTCTCAAAAACATAGGTTATGCCCCCTCGTTGGAACGAGCTCGTCGAGCTTGTTCCAGTGATTTGTATCAGATTCTTGGTGGTGTCCAAAAATGGGATCACCTCGAATCGGATACAAATCACAGGACATGCACATTATCATGATAATCTGTATGTATTACTAACATGCTGTTTTAGGTTTTCTGCAGTATGTGAACCAGGACAAGATTTTACTTCCAAACATTTATATAACATCTCCCAGTTTTCGTCAATCACGAATGCTGCCACACTCATATAGGAATCTTGCGTACCAGATGTCCAAATGTCTGTAGTCAGGGCACTTAAATGGTTTCCTGGCTTTGTGGTTTTGGCCGTTACGTTGGGTAAAATGTTAACCAATGTTATCCCGTCCAAACATGGACCCAAAGGCCGTAATATAATTTTTGGCTGTGACGCACCACATCAAAAAAAATCATATTTCGTAATTATTAACATTGAGTGGACCATTTTGAAATTGGGGTGGGGTGAGGTCACAGTGTCCCCTATTACCCTCACTGGCTACACTCTTGTAATTTCAAATGTCCCTGCATTTCATTATCTAACTGTCGAAAGCTTGTCTCGTCCAGAACTTATGTATTATTTAAAGCAGTGAAACATTCTCCACCGCATCATCAAATTGAATTAAATGTTTCCAGAAATGGGCGTAACTATGAGGAATTATGGTGCGCGGTGGTTACGGAATTGGACTTCAAACCCAAAGGTCCACGGTTAGATCCCCAGCAGCGATAACTGCGTTATGACCTTGGGCAAGGCACTCACCCCGACTGCCCAAGTGGAGGCACGATGTCGTTGTGTACTAAGGCGTACTGTATGTCAATGGTGCACTTGTCTTCAACCAATGCTAATCCTGCTTGTATAGAGTTGGTACGTTGGGGAGTCTGACAGTTGCTCGCCATTGCTCGATGATTCTCTCCGGATAACCCGGCTTCCTCCACCCATAAAACTGTCCGACACGAGATTACCCTGGCCGTCGAAAGTGTTAAACGCCAATAAATAAATAAATTGGGAATGTAGGGATGTGTGATTCCCCCTCCCCACCCCATCATTTTCCAATTTGGACATTTTCATCGATTCGGTCTTGCTGGTCTTCGAGGCTTTTCTCACGAAACTAGATTTCGTCTCTTAAGTGCAATACGGCGCCATCTGCAATGCCTTACCATGGTACACGAGTCCCAATGTACTGTGGTGTATTTACCATGGTATACCATGGTACTTTTTTATAAGCGGTACTGCACCCAAGGGACGATTTGTTTCTTGGACTAACGTCGGTCTCGTGCAAATGGGGGTGTGTGGCTAATTGGGGATGTTGGGATTTCAGCATGACCAATGTCCGGTACGAAAAGTCGGAAAGCCAATGCCAACAATTCCAACTATATCATCAAGGCATGCCTTCGAAGAAGACATGCCTTGATGATGCTGTTGGGGTATTTCTCCAGTTGTGACTTTTGAGTCATGACAGTCGGGACAAATTGGGTTTACGCCCCCTCCCTCAATCGGCCACCTTCGCGGCGATCTCAGGAATATGATGCTTCTCCCTCAAAGAGCAGAACATCTGTTATGTTTCATATTCCTAAGCTTACAGACCCCGATTACGCCTGCCTGCATTCAGATTAACCCTCTGCACTCTGATGTCAAAATACCAAATGTTTCAGCAGCAAATTTTTCCCACAATGCAACTAAGAATTTAAAAAATTATATCTTGTTTGAAAGAGCTCACTGAGCTCTGTCAAACAAGATATAATTTGTTAAATTTTTCATGCTGTATGGGCAATATGGAGTCAGTAAAGAACATTTTGAAATACTACCCGAGTGTTAGGAGTTAAATGACCCGGAATCGGGAAGATTATGATCCTGACCATCGGCGTCCAAAGAATGTACAAGATTAACCCTTTACCCAACGTAACGGCCAAAACCGGCCAGCGCTATTCTAAAAAATCGCCAATTAATTTTCATTATTTTTTCATTTTTTGTCTCAAAAACATAGGTTATGACCCCTCGTTGGAACGAGCTCGTTGAGCTCGTTCCAACGAGGGGTCATAACCTATGTTTTTGCGACAAAAAATTTAAAAAATGAGTTATTCAAGAATTTTTTTTGCAAGTGTCGTCTGCTTTTCATGTTAGGTAAAGGGTTAAGTGACAACAAAACTTACCCTCTCAGCAAATGTCCATAAAATGATGGATAAAATAAAAACGCACTTCTGAATACCAAACTTCATTTTATGCCATTAAAATCTTGAAGAGGAATGCAGAAAATGTACACCGGACTTCGCCAGTTTCAAGATGGCAAATGACACACAAACATAATACTCTGCAGAATCAACTCCCATATATCTTTTTGGTGTCGGTTTTCATTTCTTATCGAATACATATGTACATTTCTCAATAATAGACTGATTATTCTCAATCCCCAAGAAAAACAAGTCAGCTGGGTTCTGATTAATTACATCAAGGGTCAAATTACAGTTAAAGCCAAATGCAAACACAGATTAAAAACGTGTATGCTTATTGTCTAACAGATTAAAGCCATCATTGACACCTGTTGGCACCGTTGCAAACGATTTTACTATGACACTCTAGATGAATGAAGCAAAGTCCTTTTGAGAACACATTTTTTTTAAAAAAAGAGACAAAACAAATTCTATGTCTTTGACGAATATAACAAAACCTCACGCCCTGTTAGGTAGGAATGTCTGAAATCTTTTCAGCCGTCTTTTATCACAACTCGTTAGTCTTTGTATGTATTTTATTGGGGTTTAGGGTCACATACTTATGCACAATGGCTGATCGTGACAGTTTTACGGGTGGAGGAAGCCGGAGAGAACCGCCGAGTCTCGACGAGCAACTGTCAGCTCCTCAACATTCTCTGTCCAAGCTCCACTCAAGCAGCGTTACAGCGGTTGAAGACATGTGAACCATCGACGTGCAGTACGCTTTAGTACACGGCGTCACCGTGCCCCCATGTAGGCAACCATGATAAAGTGCATAGCCCAAGGACACAACGTGAGTGTCGTCCCGGACGGGGATCGAACTCGGTACCTCTAGCACAGAAGTCCAACAGTCTACCACTGAACCAATCCGCGCTCCCTAGTCTTTGTATGTAATTGTGGGCTCAAGCTTATGCCAATCCTGTTGAAAAATAGCAATCAAATACTGTAGTGGGCTCAAACTTGGGTCAATCTGAGAAAAAAATTACAATTGATTAATTTTGCCAGTAGGGGTTGACAGTGAAGCATTCTTTTGAGCTGTACAGATTTTAATCAAGTCAGGGATACAGTATTTTGATGTTGTGTCTCTTTGAGACCTATTTTACAACACAAATTTCCATACTATTCTGTCTTTCATCAAGGAAATCATCCCTTATCGTAAATTTTAAACTGTTCTTATACTCATCTATACATATCTCTCCAACAGGTTGATTTACGCAGTATTCTTTAAACCTTTATCTAACGAGGGGCGCGGTGGCGCTGCGGTAACCGGTTCTCGTCAGATCCTCGAAGTTAAATTATTTATTTATTGGTGTTTAAGGTCACATACTTATGCACAATGGCTAATCGTGACCGTGACAGTTTTACGGGTGGAGGAAGCCGGAGTACCCGGAGAGAACCACCGAACAACGACGAGCAGCTGTCAGCTCTCCAACATCGTAACTCTGAACTCTGCACCGCAGCACAGGCAGGGTTAGATTGGTTGAAGACATGCGCACCATCGACGTGCAGTACGCCTCAGTACACAGCGTCATCGTGCCCCCATGTAGGCAATCGGGGTGAAGTGTCTTGCCCAAGGACACAACGCAGTTGCCGCAGGTGGGATTCGAACCGAGGACCTCTCGACTTGCAGCCTGCACCTCTACCAACTGAGCCACCGCGCCCCCTCTCGAAGTTAAACAACGTCGAGCCCGGTTAGTCCTTGGATGGGTGACCGTCTGAGCGATCGATTTGGACTCCCGCGTTGTGACCTTCGGCAAGGCACGTCACCCCGAGGGGTGACGATGACGCCGTGTACTAAGAAGTACTGCAGTTCGATGGTGCGCATGTTTTCAACCAATCTAACCCTGCCTATGCTGCAGTGCGGAGTTACGATATTGGGGAGCTGGCAGCTGCTCGTCGTTGCTCGGTGGTTCTCTCCGGGTACTCCGGCTTCCTCCACCCCAAATAAATAAATACCTTTACCAAACATAGCTGCCAAAACGGCCAGAAAGTTAACCAGGATAAGCCAACCACAGCCTAAAATATCTCGGCAGTTTTTCAATAAAACTATACAAATGTGGATAACATAAGAACCAGCTCGTTGAGCTGGTTCTAATGATATCCATATTTGCATGGTTTCATAAACCACGTCGAGCTCCCCAAATAAATGACAAAAGAAGCAGATTGCCAACCGCCCGGGAGCACAGGGGGGCTGACTCTTCTTTCAAACTTTGGGGTTTTGGCAACTAAAAGGTAGTGATAGTTCAGCGGTCTGAATGTAGTGGCTATCCCCTAACGACCGCCACTATATCGTCCAGTTTTCTATGCGCCTATAAAATAACAGCCCGGAGTTGCGCCGCAACAAATAACGATGCGGTAACGGAAACTCGTAATAAAATGCCCCCACGCAATGATCATAATCGACCTCCACTGCGCGAATGCGATCGGGTTTCCATTTCCGCATCGATGTTTATTTTGGTGCAACCAGGGGGGGGGGGGGGGGGGGGGGGGGCACTAAAAATTGCCAGGAAGCCAGAGTACCCGGAGAGAACCACCGAGCAATGACGAGCAGCTGTCAGCTCTTCAACATCATAACCCACGACTGTACTACACATACACAATGCACAGCGATACTGCGTACTACACAGCACAGACAGGGTTAGATTGGCTGAAGACATGTGCACCTCGGCGTGCAGTACGTCTCAGCACACAGCGTCATCATGCCCCACGTGGGCAATTGGGATAAGTTTATTTTGGATTTTAATATGAGAGTGGAGGTGGGTGTCTGAGAACGGTAGTTGAAAATTTGCACGTAGTGAGTGGGTGGGTGTAAAAAGGAGCCGAATAAAAAATAGGACGTCACGTCTTGCAAATTTTTAGTGCCACCCCCCACCCCCCTCTGGTGCAACTCCTGGTTAGTATTTTATAGGCGCACAGGAACATGGATGATATCGAAGCGGTCGTTAACGCTTCGCCCGTGTTCAAGTCTTCATAAGTAAAGGATAAAACATAGTATGAATCAATAGACTCTGCTCAAAAGTAAGGAAATACGTGTACTATCGAATGCAGCCGGTGATAAGGGCGAAAGCTTGATATATATTCCTATTTTCGAGTTTTGAGTTCCCAATAAAACTTGTTAGGTAATTTTACCACAGATTTGAATGGAGGAATAGGGGATAGCCACTACATTCAGATCGATGAACCTGGTAAGTGAATGCCTCGGCCCTCCCCGAGAAAACTGGCAATTATCGTGACAGTTCACACGCGGTTCATCTGTAATATGCCTAACCCTTTAGCTGGTGTTCCTAGATGATGTAAGACAGCCTGTGGAGGGTTAACACATGCCTTGCCTAATATCTCATGTACATGAATGGTCGTGTCACAGACAGGTCTAACAATGATGAATGTTTAAAAAAAATCTGCAAGACATGTTTCGAGAAAGTGTCTATAAACCCTAATTTTGACAGTTTTTTACCAATTCTGTCAAAATAAGGGTTAAATCGAAAATTCCGCTTTGGTACGTTTTCAGATTTTGTGCCTCTCTCTTCACGTGAAATTTTTTTTGAAAATCGGTTCGAAAATGGCTTCTGAATCGTACGGACAAAATGTGTGGGAAAAAAATCGCGACACCGACGCCGTAGCTGCGACGGGTGATGCAATTTCACAAAATTCTAAGTTCATCAAGGGCCATAACTCCAAGAAAATATATTTGGAACAACACATGCATTGAACAGTGGCTAGACATCAATAAGATACACTTACATGCCAAATATAAAGTCATTCCATCAAGTATTTCAAAAGTTATTGAGTTTTGAAACTCGTTGGTCACAGACAGACAGACCGACCGACCGACCGACCGACCGACCGACAGACAGACCGACCGATAGACCGACATTGCCACTTATAGAGCTGCTAATCGCAGCTAAAAAAAACATCCCCCCACCAAAAAAATAAATAATCCGTAGAAAAACAATAGTCTTTTCCAGAGGGAAAAGCCTAATAAATTCCTCCAACTTCAGGTTTAGTTTGTTGAAGAGAAGAAATTCTACCAGGATCAGGAACTTCTAAAACAGACAAAACAAAGCGTCACGGAAAGGCATCGGTCCATCTAAGCTGCTGTAAAGAATTGGTGTCATCATGCATGGATTTACGTGTGTTAACCTCGACTGAACTGAAGGACGACCTATGGGTAGACTTCTTATAGTAAAGTTTGTGTATACAGTAACAAACATGTTTTTCACAAATAACAATTTCTGATGAGCAATCAAAAAGTAATCGCCTAAAAACAAGAAAATACAACTCATCAGTTTTAGCTCACCAAAGGGAGCATAATTTATCACTTGCCGCCTCTCGTCGTCGCCCGTCGTGAACTTTACATTATCGACTTCTCCTCACAAACAACTCGACCAAATTGAACCAAATTCTGTGTGCATGTTCCTTATCATATGTCAATTCAAGTTTGTACAAATAAACTTGCCACAGGGGGCACCAGAAGGGGCATAACTCTGATAACACCCATAAATGTTTTCCAAAATTCAAAAAATCTTCTTCAGTCCACTAGTCAGAATCTCTTCATATTTGTTATACAACATCTCTAGGGGTGGGGGTGGGTGGGGCTTCAGATTTAAGTTTGTTCAAATAGAGTCCCTGGGTTAAGATTTGGGCTCACTATTGGAGCCCAATGTTTAACTTGCTGCAATTTGAGAAAATGTCTTTAAAAATCTTCTTCAGATCCACCAGTCAGAATGCTTTCATATTTGGTATACAACATCTCTTGGGGAGTCAGATTTAAGTTAGTTCAAATAGAGTCCCTGGGATAAGATTTGGACTCACTATTGGAGCCCAAAGTTTAACTTGCTGCAATTTGAGAAAATTTCTTTAAAAATCTTCTTCAGATCCACCAGTCAGAATGCTTTCATATTTGGTATACAACATCTTTAGGGGAGTCAGATTCCAGTTTGTTCAAATCGGGTCCCTGAGTTAGTATTTGGGCTCTCTATTGGAGCCCAAAGTTTAACTTAGTGCAATTTGAGGAATTGGGGGGAAAGATTCAAGTTTGTTCATATTGAGTCGCTGGGTTAATATTTCGGCAATTTTAACTTTGTGCAATGCATGGAATATTCTTTAAAAATCTTCTTCAGATTCACCAGTCAGGATCATCTGAATGCTTTCATATTTGGTCTACAACATCTCTGGGGGGAGGGGGGGGGGGGGCAGATTCCAGTTTGTTCAAATCGGGTCCCTGAGTTAGTATTTGGGCTCTCTATTGGAGCCCAAAGTTTAACTTAGTGCAATTTGAGGAAATTTATTTAAAATTCTTCTTCTTCAGATCGGCCACTGAGAATCTTTTCATGTTTGGTATACAGCATCTATAGGGCCCGGGGGAGGGGGCACATTCAAGTTTGTTCAAATTGAGTCGCTGGGTTAATATTTCGGCAATTTTAACTTTGTGCAATGCATGGACTATTCTTTACAAATCTTCTTCAGATTCACCAGTCAGAATCATCTCATATTTGGTATACATCATCTCTAGAGGGGGCAGATTCAAGTCTGTTCAAATCGAGTTTCTCGGCTAATATTTGGGTTCCCTATGGGAGCCTAAATTTTAACTTAATGCAATATGAGAAAATTTCTTTAAAAATCTTCTTCAACTCCACCAGTTAGAATGCTTTCATATTTGGTATACAACATCTCCAGGGGGTCAGATTCAAGTTTGTTCAAATCGGGTCCCTGAGGTAGTATTTGGGCTCTCTATTGGAGCCCAAAGTTTTAACTTAGTGCAATTTGAGGAAATTTCTTTTAAAAATCTTCTTCTTCAGATCCACCAATCAGAATCCTTTCATATTTGGTATACAACATATCTAGGTGGGTCAGATTCAAGTTTGTTCAAATCGGGTCCCTGGGTTAAGATTTTGGCTCCCTATTTGATCCCAAAGTTTAACTTAGTGCAATGTGAGGTGATTTCTTTAAAAACCTTCTTCATATCCACGAGTCAGAATTCTTTCCTATTTGGTATATGTCATCTCAAGGGGGATCAGATTCAAGTTTGTTCAATTTGAGTCCTTGGCTTAATATTTGGGCTCTATGGGCAAGGGTGGGGTGGGGGGGGGGGGTGGGGGGTGGCATGTTATGTTCAGGTTTGTTCCAATCCATTCCTTAGTGTTTTTCCATAAAATTTGCCTCTCATGACTTCATTCCTTTGTAGTGTCGATGAACGATGTCTAACTGAATGTGACCCCAAATACTTCTTTGAGCCACTTTGGCCAGTGATTGATTAAGGCCCCTTGGGGCTTCTTGTTTAACAATGATTGGAACTCACAAAACAAACACAAACTGTAATCAAAATAATGTTACTGATAAATAATTAGTTACAATTAAATCTGTAAAAAAAACAAGTATAATAACAAACTAACTCTTTATAATGCCGAGGTATTGATAAGTGATTGTCAAGTAATCTAATTGAAATCAGTTTTCAATGGATTTGTGTGGTGTTAATTGAGTTCATGGCTGACTGCACAGCTGAACTCGGGCTTTCTATCTACACTTTTTAGTGAGGTTTTTAAACGATTTTTCTAAAATAAACCCCCATAAAAACAAAATAATGTCATTTTTTTTCATCTCCCACAAACATGAGTAACATATAGTTTATATTGAGAATTTGGTCCCCAAGGACGGTTGCATTCAATTTTTATCGAACTTTTAAATTCCTGTCTACACTTTTTCCGGACTCGAACTTGGTCTACACTTTTTAGTGAGATCCACAATATCCTTTGATTGTCAACAGTTAATTACTCAGACAATGGACTGAGCCTAATGATTGGAAAGCGCATACCCTCAACAATACAGCATGCACATGCTGAGCCTTTTAGTATGGCCATATCTCAAACTGCTCGCCAACACTGATACGATTTTACATGCCAAACAATATACCAACCTCAAAATAGGGCTGAATATTTTTAATGGAAACGTTTCATGGAAAGCACATGCATTCAGCAATGTAACATGCACTTATAGATGATCCTTAGAGTGAGAACTAGGGGTGGATGGAGGAAACGGGTAGCTAAGCCATTCACCTTTGGTCTCCCACCAGTGCCATTGACCATCACGCATGCCAGATACTGATACGATCACACAAATAAAACAGTGTATATTCGAACTGCATCCAGTTAGTAAAACATGTATTCGCACACGCAGCAGTTACTCAAAATCCACAAACAATGCACCATATCATGCGCCAAATGAGTAACCCATAACTGAGCTCAGGCTACATTTGATAGAGCGCAATCTATTTTCATAAGCAGTGAAAATTTACATAACTGCAAGGGATGGAAGTCCACCCATATGAGTGTCCAAAACATGGACTAAAACCCCAAACAATTTTCTACCCATATACTCAGTGTACAGAGAGTCATGACTGCATTCTCTAAGTGTATTGGAGAAGCACCCCTCTTCCAACATACACACTGGGTCGGACCCACCGAATGTCTTGCACTGAACATGCAGTGGTAAACATGCAGCCACAAGACTAGCTCTTGAGACATCCAAACTCTCTTTACAAAAAGTCAGGTAAGGCCTAAAAAAATAAAAAATCTGTTTCTCAGGCCCTCCCGCATGCTCTCTTTTTATAACCAATTTAAACTTTAAAAAATTAAAAATTAAATAGTTTATGTCTGATATTTTATCCAAGTTAAAAATATTGATGAATTTGTCCCTTGAGTGCAAGAAGGCTTTGCAATGCTTTAGCACTGCAAAGCCTTCTTGCACTCAAGGGATGAAATACACCATCACCCATGCTATTCTGTAGATTATGAGGCCTAAAACTTGAACCAAGAACATGAACTTTTGATGGCAAAAAGAAATTACTGAAATAAAAAATAAAATAAAAAAACGCTCGCCCGCATGCAATTTCTCAAATAGTGGCCTGAGAAACAGAAGATCTACTTTGTGTGGCCTAACAGACTCCCACAACTGCAAGTAAGCATGCCTTTGTTTCTGCTTCCCCTTTTGCAATCAAGCAGAAGAGATGTGCAAGTAGACTTTTCTCAATTTGAAATTTCAGGTTGATCATCGAAAGAGGTGAAATAGGAATTACGCTAGTGGAACCCCCATATTCAAAATCTTTAGCCCCATTCCTATTTACCGAGAGAGATGAAAGGGTAAATAATTTTCTAAGGCAGGTATAGTTTATATATTAAGTAGTCAGGAGAGTGAGAATTTCATTAAGGCTCCAGTTTTTAACTGGTACAGTGCTAGAAGCCACTATCAGGGCGTTAATATGAAGAGCAGGTACCCCAGCCTAAAGGTGTCATGATCTGTGGATGTGCTTCATATTATCTTAGAAGTGAAATTACTTAGTCTAAGTCAATACGGGTTTGTCTTGTTACAATTTATGGGGGAGTGCCTCTTGGAACTCTCCCATAAATTTTAACAAGGCAAAGACACATAAACAACTTTTAATGACCAAAAATAACTTAGCAATCTACCAGTTAAAATTTTTGCCCATATTGCTATCAGTGGACAGCAAAGATCAAAAACCCAGGTACAATCAAATCTTGCTTAGTCAAGTGAATATAGGTAAATAAATAAAAGCCACAAAACTTTCTCCAGGTCTGAGCGGGAATGGGACAACCTGCCCCAGGGACAACCCATCCCAAACCAACTGGGACAACCCACCCTGGGACAACCTGCTCCAAGTTTTTCACATGCCGCAGTTACCAGCTATTTGACTATGATATTGGACTATGATTGGATTATAAGTAATAATAAATGAACTATTCAGCTGTTATTACTTATAATACGAGCTTTATTAATTAGGGGACAATGGATCTGTTTATTGGACTTAATTATGACGGTATTAAAAGTAATAACATTGGAATAATTCCGAATGAATTATTCAGCAGTTATTACTTATAATACGATCATAATAATTATGCGCCGGGACATAAGGGAAACCCGCCATTTTACTTAATTATGATGGTATCATAAGTATTAACATATGAATAATTCCGAATGAATTATTCACCTGTTGTTACTTATAATACGATCATAGTAATAATTATGCGCCGGGACATAAGGGACACTGGATTGAGGTCTATGAGTGTTGCAGAAATGCAGGTTGCTCCCCAGACAATTTATACGTCAGTGCCAGGCTGAATGATAACGAAAGAATTGGTAAATAAACAGACAACATAGCAAAGATTTCACTTGTAAACAAGCAATGGTATTAACTGGTAGAGTGCTAGATTATTTTTGGTCATCCAAATTTGTCCATGTCTCTTTACCTTGTTACAATTTATGGGAGAGTGTCTAGTGGCACTCTCCCATAAATTGTAACAGGTCAAATACTCACAGACTAAATAATTTTAATTCCAAAATAATATGAAGCACATACACAGAATACGGGGCCTTTGAGTTGCGGCACCTGCACTTCAGAATAAAGCCCAAATATGGGCTTCCAGCACTCTACCAGTTAAGAGTTTTCAAAGCTGTGATGAATTCATATCACGCTAAAACAACATGTGTTGTCATTTGATTTTTTCGCATCAAACAAATATCATTCCTCTTAGAGGGTACCTGACTGAAACAACATGACTAAAACAACACGCCACTTCTGACTGGTCTGTGCATGCTACCAATTCAGTATAGAACTATTTATAGTTTAATTCAGTCATTATGGGATGTGTTAATAGGATCAATGTGGATTGTGAATAATTTTTCGATAAAATTGGATAATTTTTGATAAAAAAAGTGAGTAAAATTTTTTTTTATATATTACTATCCCTCAAATTTTTTTTCTTCAAATATCAGAAAAAAATCGGGACAATCCGCCCCAAAAAGTGGGACAACCCACCCCAAAAATAGGCCTGGGTTGGGTTGTCCCTGGGGCAGGTTGTCCCTGATCCGTCTGAACTTCCTACAGTTATCATTGCACCTCATCTGTAGTTTCATAGCACCAAACAAGCTAGTCTAGCCTACACTAATTAACCTTTAACCTGCAGAGTCAATTTACAGAGGAAAAAATTGGATTAAATATACCCAAATTTTATTATACGATAAACAATAGATTATCGAAAAAATTGCGGAAAGATAGAAATCGTATCCCCCGCTGTGAAGATATAGAAATTTTCACTTTCATGGTATCAATCAAAATGGTGGCTTTCAAAGCATCACTTCAAGGTGAATACAAGTCAAATTATCACTGGAAATGATCAATTTGTTCTAAAAACGTATAATGAAAAGAAAATCTAGTGTTTTTAAGTGAATACCAATCATTTCCAGCAATAATTCAACATTTATTCACCTTGAATTGATGCATGAAACCCACCAGCTGAATCAGATTGCAAGACACTACCTGTTCCAACGATCGATTAAATCACTGCCGCTTATCAATGCACATCATCTGTTTACTTTCATGCATCAATTCAAGGTTGAAACGAGTGGAATTATCGATAGGAATGATTAGATTCTTAGAAAAATCCAGCAAGAGGATCACAGATCCAGAAGTCGAGATTTGACATTAAATTCTGAAGAAATAAGCTATTTATAGTAACAGTGACCTTGACCTTGGAGTCCCAGACTCCAAAATCAATAGGTGTCTTCCCTTCCTATAAGGTAACCTCTGGTATAAGTTTGGTAAAGGTGCGTCAAATAGAACTAAAGTTATTGCCCGGAAACCAATTTGTCACAAAATATTTTATTTATAGTAACAGTGACCTTGACCTTGGAGTCCCAGACTCCAAAATCAATAGGTGTCTTCCCTTCCTATAGGGTAACCTCTGGTATAAGTTTGGTAAAGGTGTGTCAAATAGAACTAAAGTTATTGCCCGGAAACCAATTTGTCATGAAATATTCTATTTATAGTAACAGTGACCTTGACCTTGGAGTCCCAGACTCCAAAATCAATAGGTGTCTTCCCTTTCTATAGGGTAACCTCTGGTATAAGTTTGGTAAAAGTGCGTCAAATAGAACTAAAGTTATTGCCCGGAAACCAATTTGTCACAAAATATTCTATTTATAGTAACAGTGACCTTGACCTTGGGGTGCGAGACTCTGAAATTGATAGGTGTCTTCCTTTCCTATAGGGTAACCTCTGGTATAATTTTGGTAAAGTTGCATCAAATAGAACTGAAGTAATTGCCCGGAAACCAATTGTTTACGCCCGCCGCCCGAAACCAATTGTTTACGCCGCCGCCCGCCCGCCCGCCACTTCATCAAACTATAAGTCGAGTTTGACTTCGTCAAAACTCGGTGTACAATAAGAAGAAATTCCAGTGTTTTTGAGTGGATACCAATAATTATCTAACTCATGAGTGAGACAAATGGTTACTTTCGCTCATGCAAGTGCTCGCAAAAAATAAACATTTGTCTCGGTCACTCCTGAGATAATTTTCGGTATCCACCCCAAAACACTAGATATCTTCTATATACTTATTTCAGTGGCAAGAGACATTTTGTCCAGTGCAGGAAAATTTGCCAGCAGACTGCAAAGAGTTATAAACCTGTCAACTAAAAAATCGGCCACATCTGTCCACATAATTTTATTTCGATGGAATCCTTTTTTTTAAACTGCAGCAAAACTATGGCTCTGCGAATCACACATTTTTATTTTAATCAAATCTTGAAATGAATCGGGTCTATTACTCAACTTGAACTTGGCGGCGAAGTGAGAAGTTGCTTAGAAGTTAATTGAAGAGATAATAGTACAGTGGAGCCCACTTAATTGGATATCTCTTAATTGTATATCCCTGTTAATTGAATATAATTTTAAAACACAAAACCGTTTAGCATACCTTCAGTACAAATTGGATCTGTTAATTGCATATGGGTTGAAGAGAAACTCCTGTTAATTGTAAATAAATTGTTGTAATATGTCAAAAAAATTACTGCAACACGCACCAAATTCCCCTTATTTATCAACATTTTTGGCCTTGCTACATCCAATGCAGACATTTATTCTATTATATCTTGTTTGACAGAGCTCTATGAGCTCTGTCACACAAGATATAATAGAATAAATGCTCAGTTTACCTCCAGAATACAGGAAACTGATCAAATCCCTGTTAATTGTATACTCCTGTTAATTGAATAATTTTCACTGGAAAAATGGATATTCAATTAAGAGGATTTTACTGTATTCCAAAACATTACAGAAAAATACACAGTTTATTAAATCATGTTTACTACATTGTATTTCTTATCACCCACAAGATCACTGAATGAAATTTGAAAACATCTGTCAGCTTTTTGTGTGCTGATATCATTTAGTAATTTAAATTTCATGGATAAGATTATATGACCATGTTCAAAGTCAACAAATAGAAATTTTGTCTGAGGGTTCTCAAGGGCAATAAGTCTACCTTTCCTGAATTCAATTCTTTAGCGTGGAGTTGCTATGCTCAGTAATGCCCCATAGGTTTATTCTACATTTCTTCCTAAGAACAAATTGCATCCTTGCATGGGGAATATAACACTGAACTTTGGTAAAGCCAAACTAAGAGTAAGATCAATCTCCAAGCACTGGGCAGGAATGTGACCTGTGGGTTAATTCCATTAACCCCTAGCACTCTGGTAGTGCAACAGAATTTTCTCCAATAGCTCTGTTTTTCTCTTAGTTAACTATGAATTTAACCAATTTTATCAAATTTGTCAGAGCTTACTGAGCTCTGTCAAACAAGGTATGTTTGGTTGAATATCAAACTGCATTATGGGAAATATTTGCTGCTGACAACTTTGCCATTTTGACATCAGAGTGCATAGAGTTAACAAGCTCACTCTTCTCCATCAAATACAAAAAGTGTGAAAATTAGGCCCCACAAAGTTGATCTTCTGTTTCTCAGACCATTTTTGGTAAAATTACAAGAGGGTGGGTGTTTTTTTTTATTTTATCTTATTAGATAATATTTTATTTTTGTAATAATAATAATAATAATAATAATAATAATAATAATAATAATAATAATAATAATAATAATATTTCATCCCTGAGTGCAAGAAGGCTTTGCAATGCTAAAGCATTGCAAAACCATTTTGCACTCAAGAGACAAATTTATTAATTTTATTAACTTGGTTAAAATATCAGGCATGAACCATTTAATTTTAATTTTTTTAAGTTTGCATTGGTGATGAAAAGAGAGCATGCGGCAGCCAAAAGGACCATTGAGGGCCTGAGAAACATATTTTTAATTTTTAACCAATCGTTATTACTTATACTTCCCACACTTGAGGACTTCCACCCCAGGCATTGGTTACTGGACCCTGTTTTATCAGCTAAGCAGAATTTGGTTGCCACAGAAAACAAGCGTGGTTCCATAATCCAGGATTCCCATGGGGTTCATAACTCATTAGACACCCTTTACTTAACACTAGAAAACACAGGCCTCTCCATGAGTACACTGGAAACAGGTAATGAAATGCTTTTCAATTTTTAACCTTTTACTATACGTAACCTTCATGTCCTACCAGTACTATTCACCCAAAATGCCATCTATACTTTAGTACATGTATTTTTAAAATTTTAGCCCACAGACATACCTAATGGAAAGAGCTTGTTGAGCCCATTCTAAGGAAGGATCATATGCTATGTTTTGGAGGCATATTATAATTTTTTTAGTTCTTTCTGAAAATATATTTGCACAAGTTTTCTTTTAATGTTTTTTTTAAAAGTTAACCCTTTACCTAATGCACATATCAATGAAAGTGTCAATGACACTGTAGCTCAACTTGACAAACTTGAACTTGGTAAGTTATAAATGAAATGGCAAAATTGAAGATCATTGGTACCAATGTCATTTTTTTTGCCAGTGGCAACATTTTTTGACAGAAACCGAAGAAAATCGATAGCTCCCATCTAGAGGCCTCCCCAAACAAGCATGCCAGGTTTCAAAGCAATCCGATCATAAATGTGCCCTGTAGGGTGTATAAAGGGGAAATATTGTGGTCTGACTAGACTAAATTCTAAGAACGTTGGCCGTGGCAACATTTTTTGACGGAAATGGAAGAAAATCGATAGCTCCCACCTAGAGGTCACCGTAAATAAGCATACCAGGTTTCAAAGCAATCTAATCATAAATGTGCCCTGTAGGGTGAGCCAAATGGAAATATTGTGGCCTGACTAAACTAAGTTCTAAGAATGTTGGCTGCGGCAACATTTTTTGATGGAAATTGAAGAAAATAGATAGCTCCCATCTAGAGGTCACCCCAAACAAGCATGAAAGGTTTCAAAACAATCCGATCATAAATGTGCCCTGTAGGGTGTGCCAAAGGGAAATATTGAGTCTTCTGACTAAACTAAGTTCTAAGAACATTGGCCGCGGCAACATTTTTTGACGGAAATTGAAGAAAATCGATAGCTCCCATCTAGACGTCTCCCCAAACAAGCATACCAGGTTTCAAAGCAATCTGATCATAAATGGGCCCTGTAGGGTGTGCCAAAGGAAAATATTGAGGTCTAACTAAACTAAGTTCTACGAACGTTGGCCGTGGCAACATTTTTTGCCGGAAATTGAAGGAAATCGATAGCTCCCATCTAGAGGTCACCCTAAATAAGCATACCAGGTTTCAAAGCAATCAAATCATAAATGTGCCCTGTAGGGTGTGCCAAAGGGAAATATTGTGGTTTGACTAAACTAAGTTCTAAGAACGTTGGCCGCGGCAACATTTTTTGACGGAAATTGAAGAAAATTGATAGCTCCCATCTAGAGGTCACCTCAAACAAGCATGCCAGGTTTCAAAGCAATCCGATCATAAATGTGCCCTGTTGGGTGTGCCAAAGGGAAATATTGAGTCTTCTGACTAAACTAAGTTCTAAGAATGTTGGCCGCGGCAACATTTTTTGACAGACATTGAAGAAAATCGACAGCACCCATCTAGAGGTCTCCCCAAACAAGCATACCAGGTTTCAAAGCAATCTGATCATAAATGTGCCCTGTAGGGTGTGCCAAAGGGAAATATTGAGGTCTGACTAAACTAAGTTCTACGAACATTGGCCGTGGCAACATTTTTTGCCGGAAATTGAAGAAAATCGATAGCTCCCATCTAGAGGTCACCCTAAATAAGCATACCAGGTTTCAAAGCAATCAAATCATAAATGTGCCCTGTAGGGTGTGCCAAAGGGAAATATTGTGGTTTGACTAAACTAAGTTCTAAGAACGTTGGCCGCGGCAACATTTTTTGACGGAAATTGACGAAAATCGATAGCTCCCATCTAGAGGTCACCCCAAACAAGCATGCCAAGTTTCAAAGTAATCTGATCATAAATGCGACCTGTGAGGTGTGCCAAAGGAAATTGTGGACGTACGTACTAACGTACTAACATACTAACGTACGTACGTACGTACGTACGTACGTACGTACGTACGTACGCCGACGGACGAGAAGTGATGGCAATAGCTCAGCTTGACTTTGTCAAGTTGAGCTAAAAATTGGTTATTTTTAATAATTTTGGAACAAGTGTGGCCAATTTGTTAGGTAAAGAGTTCAGCAAAGCAAGTGCTGAGCAAATATCTTTTATTGATACCAAAACAATTTTTGAAATAAATTTGAAATAAAAACGGGAAAAGTTTGGGAGAGCTTATCCCATTTTTATTTCAAATTTCCATCTTTTTATTAACATATGGTGAAGAAAATCACACAACTATGGATGTCAGTGAAATAAGCTTTTTGAGCTTGCTTCACAAAATTCATATTTGTATTGTTTTAATTTATTTATTGGTGTTTAAGGTCACATACCGGTACTTATGCACGATGGCTAATTGTGACCATGGCAGTTTTTTACGGGTGGAGGAAGCCGGAGTACCCGTAGGGAGAACCACCGAGCATCGAAGGGCAACTGTCAGCTCCTCAACATTCTAACTCTGTTGAAGCTCCGCTCAAGCAGGATTACAGCAGTTGAAGACATGTGCACCATCGACATGCAGTACACCTTAGTACACGGTGTCATCATGCCCCCATGTAGGCAACTGGGATAAAGTACCTTGTCCAAGGACACAACGCGGGTCATCCTGGACGGAGATCGAACTCGGAACCTCTAGCATAGAAGTCCAACAGTCTACCACTGAGCCACCACTCTGTATTTTAATAGCAAATGACTCAATGTTGTGGCTGAATCCAGAATACAAATATATTACTGTCCAAAATTTTTAATATTTTTAACATTCAGCATTAGGGGTGATGTATACAGAAGGGTTTTGAAGAAATACCTCAAGACAAAACCTCTAAAGAGAAAAATTACACCGAGTTGAGAGAAAAAATTACACAGAGTTCCCCCAACACAAAGTAGATATTCTGTCTCTCAGGCCATTTTTTGTAAAATTGCATATGGGCGGGCATTTTTTTTATATTATTTTTTATTTTTTTAATTATTTCTTTGCCATCCAAAGTTCCTGTTCTTGGTTTGTTTTAGGCCTCATAATCTACAGAATAGCATGGGTGATGGTGAATTTCGTCTCTTGAGTGCAAAAAAGGCTTTGCAATGCTAAAGCATTGCAAAGCCTTGTTGCACTCAAAGGACAAATTTATCAATTTTATTAACTTGAGTAAAATATCAGACATAAGCCATTTAATTTTTATTTTTTTAAGTTTGCATTGGTTATAAAAAGAGTGCATGTGGCAGCCAAAAGGCCCATGCGAGAGGGCCCGAGAAACAGATTTTTAACTTTTCAGGCCAACATGTAATTCCTGTTTTTGAAAAGCACAACAAAACCTTTCATTTTATGCAAAAATTTATTAATTTGTCAGGCACAGATCAGATGTGAATTCTGATAACCTGAGGCGTGGCAAGTTCGTAAAATGGTTATCGTAAACAATATGGTAAAATAGTCAGGTGGTTTTTACTCTGGGCATTCTCTTTTTTGGGTGAGAATGGTGTCTATGCAGGTTATAATTCCTTTGACAGGACTGGAAAACAGGCAACTTATGAAAATTTGGATTACAAAATATGCAAGTTAACCCCGAGAATGTAGATCTTCTGTTTCTCAGGCCATTTTTATATAATTGCATGTGGGCGGGCAGTTTTTAATGTTATTTTATAATTTTGTAATTACTTCTTTGCTATCGAAAGTTCTTGGTTTGTTTTATGTTTTAGGTCTCTTAATGTACATAATAGCATGGGTGGTGGTGTATTTCATCCCTTGAGTGCAAGAAGGCTTTGTAATGCTAAAGCACTGTAAAGCCTTGTTCCACTCAAGGGACAAATGTATCAATTTGATTAATTTGGGTAAAATATCAATCCTAAACTATTTAATTTTTATTTTTAATTTTTGAGGCTTGCATTGGTTATAAAAAGAGGGCATGCAGCAGCCAAAAGGACCATGCGGGAAGGCCTGAGAAACAGATTTCCAGTGCAAAGGCTGAATTTATTTATTTATTTACTGGGCTTTAATGACACTTTTGATAGCCAGAATCACCTCATGTTGGACAGTTTATGGAGCATGCAGAGAGAACCTCCAAGCAATGGTGAGCAACTGACAGACTCTCCAACCCCACATAATTAGGGTTAACATTGGTTGAAGACAAGTGCACTAAGGACTTACAGTACGCCTTAGTACACATTACCACCGTGTCCCCATGTGGGCAATCAGGATGAAGTGCCTTGCCCAAGGACACAACACAGTTACCCCTGGCGGGGGTAGAACCATGGACCTTTCAGTTGAGCAACTGAGCCACTGCGCTCCTCCAAAGGCTAATTGCTCAAGTTTCTTGCATTGAATTGATGATAGGTTGTATTGTAAAACAGTGTAACCCACTTAATTCAACGTCTATTAATAATAATAATGATAATAATAATAAAAATAATAATAATAATAATAATAATATACACATTTATATAGCGCCAAAATTATAGTTCAGAAGATATAGAACCATATTCTATGGCACTGTACATGTTACAGAGCTCGTGCAAATATACAAACGGAATATATACAGTATCTTACAGTCCAGAACATTGCTTACAGTTAAAACTAGAAGTCCTGTCTTGAAATGCGCACAAATAGCACGTCGATCTGCGTGTTAATCTACGCGTTATGACCATAGTAAGGCTATCAAATTATGTACATATCGCCTGTGCACAAGCAATGTTTCAGCCAATGGATCTCTGGGTAACACGGAGGTCCATTGGCCGAAACACTGCCTGTGTTTGCTATGAGTAACCAGTAGAACCCGCCATGCTTTCTATGCCATTTGATATGGCAACTGCGCCCAATTCCTACGCGCAATTAAGCCTAGATAAGCACGCATTTCATTACAGGACTTCTCATTTTAACTGTATAGGCTTTTTGAAACGGGTATGTTTTAAGATCTTTCTTGAAATGGTTGACATTTGAGTCTTTTTAGGTGTTCTGGTAAATTATTCCTCAAGTGAGGGCCAGCAAATGAGAATGACCTATCTCCAAATGTCTTACACCTATGTCAGGGTTCCCCCAGGTTAAAATCTTTGAAATTCAAGGCCATTCCAGGCCATTTCTCGGCAATTTTCGTGGATTTTCAAGGCCCCCATTTATGAAATTCAAGGATTTTCAAGGCCGTGGCTGGCAAAGTACCCTAAATTATCAGATAACGACTAGAAACTTTCTCTTATATTTCCCTTTGTTGGTAATTCTAAAACTTGACATCATTTCTTGGAAAACTCTTTCTGAAAGTTATCCAAGCAATGATATCACTGATTAGAATTAGTGAGCCTGAGAAAGACATTTTCTTGTGTTTATCCTACAACTGCAGTGTAATTACCAGGTGGCACAATAGCTATGTCTCTTGTACATGTACCGCTATTCTAACTGAATACTTACTGAATGCAAATGAATTGATGTCATCCTTTCTACCAATGAGTAAACTACATGTTACATGTAAATGACACATTTCGTAACCCACAATCTCTCCGGAAATGTCATTCGAAAAGCAAAATGTAATTCCGTTGTGGGGAAGTGTACCTTCCAACAAGCTTGGATTAAATCAACTGCAAACTATAACTGGTTACTGCCTGTTCCAGTTGAACGGTATTCAGCTAAATGCAGTAAGTGTCGAAAAGTTTTTAATGTTTCATACATGGGCGAATCATCCTTAAAATCGCACATGTCAACATTTGAGGTGAATAAGACAATAACACTTTCATTTGGAAATCCAAACTCGGAATCAACCGTGATGGCGACTGGCCGTGCCAGGACTTTAAGATGACGTTGTGGCAAATTCATCAGACATACATGCTTCGAAAGTTAAAAAATTTATAGTAATTTATATATTTTTTATACTTACCAATGACCCAGACTTAGCTGGTGCTAACTCTAACAAAACCAGGGCCAAACACAAATTTTGCCCCCCAATCCCCAAAATTTGCATCCAAAACAAAAAGAAATCATGTCCTAAAGGACCTCCATACTACGCCTCTACTGCGCATGCGCAGTGACGCAGACGTCCTGAAATTGGCGCCATTATCATTCTTACTGGCAGTGCCTGGTCAGCGCTATGTACTCAGCGGGGAGGCAAGAGTTCTCAACTCCAGGGAGGGCCATCCCCGTCTGGGTCATTGGTAAGTATAAAAAATATATAAATTACTATAAATTTTTTAACATTTTTATACTGTACCAATGACCCAGACTTAGCTGAATAGTAAACAGGCTGGAGGGCCTAGGACATAGAGGAAAATCCAATAAGCTCAACTATATAGTAAAGAGGTAACCCCTTAAGGAGAAAAGGAGTATTAGGCTTTACATGTATCTTTCTTATTTAATATTATATTAGAAAGATACACTACCCTTAATAATTGAGCACAATAACATTCATGTTCTCTATTAACATCCAGTATAACCCTCATACTAATTATTTTTAAAGCAAGCCAATAAATAAAGTAGTCCAGAGAATTGAGACTCTTTATAGTCATTTAAAAGTGTCCGAGTATTGTATATTAAAGCCTCTTTTGACACTTGACATATACAAATGCTTCACACCGAGCTACACTTTAAAAATAAGACATGAATGAATTTTAACATTAATATTACACTTTAAAACCATCCCGGAAGCGACTCAGAAATACTGACTTGGAGGAGGCATTCCCTTGCTTTTCACTATAAAGCAGGTGACCTAAGGGAACACCCGCCCCCCCCCCCCCCCTTCCCCTTGCCCTGGGACAAATAGCCCAGAGCGAAGAGGGCAGCCGGACGGAGTCACTGTCGGAACAGAAAGCCTGCATAACTATAGTTGCAACTGTCTAGTGGACGACATTCTGAGCAACAGATAACGGACCTAAACAATGCAGGTCTCCAGAAATGGACTCAATATTTCTGAGATAAAAATTCGTAAATGTGGATGGCTGAGACCAATAAGCAGCCTTCATTAAATCTGTAATAGCAACACTATTAGCATAAGCCCAGGAAGTAGAAAGAGCTCTTACTTCATGAGCAGAAATCTTAAGCACAGACTGCTGAGAAGAAGATAAATCTTCATAAGCAGTACGGATAGTTAATTGAATCCATCTAGCAATAGAATGGACTGAAATGTCCTTTCTATTAGGCATCAAAGACAGAAAGAAACGTTTCCATCCCTTTCTGATAAACTGTGATCTCTGTTTATAGATACGTAATGCTCTAACAGGACAGAGTAAAGGCCTACGCCCGTCTGAAGACGGAAGAGCCTTAATAACAATAGGTTCCGGATATTTATTAGGAGCCTGATTCTTAGCTAAAAAACCCACATTAGTAGTGAAGGTGATAGTGTTCCCAACACTACGATAATGAGAATCATCCACCGATAGTGCATGAAGCTCACTGACTCTTCTAGCAGAAGAGAAAGCTAAGAGAAAAGCTGTCTTATAAGATAAGAATTTGAAATCTACAGTCCCAAGAGGTTCAAATGGCTTTTCCTTCAATTTAAGAAGAACCCAAGCTAAATTCCACTTAGGAATTAATCTAAAGGTTCTGGCTCTATTTATCGAAAAGTTTCTAACCAACTTAGATAAAGAGACATTAGATCCAATTTGTAAACTATCATGATGTGCATAGGTATCAGATAACATAGATCTATAACCCTTTATAGTAACAGGCTGCAGTTTGATTTCGTCAAACAAGTATACTAGAAAGTTTGCAATGTCTGGAATAGAGGGATCGAATATATCTACAGAATGATCCCTACACCAATGACGAAAAACCTTCCACTTAGCCGCATAGTTTAGCGAAGAGGAGGTCCTCCTACAGTTAGAAATCGTGTCCACTGCTCGTCCTGTAAAGTGCTTGCCATGCAAGAAGGACCGCACAACGGAAAAACGTGAAGGTTGAGACCTTGCGGGTTGTGATGGAGTTGGCGCGATTTCCCCTGCGAAAGAAGATCCTCCCGTGGAGGAAGCTTCCGCGGTAGGTCCCACAACAGACACCTGAGTAGATTTATCCACGGTCTCTGTGGCGACAGAGATGCTACCAACAGAATCTTGCATTGAGATTGTTTTATCATTAGCAATACTTGTTGAATTAACGGCGCTGGAGGATATGCATATCCTATCATTCCGTCCCAAGGGATCGACAGAGCGTCTACTGCAAATGCTCTTGGATCCGGACACGGAGACACATACGTCTGCAACTGATTGTTGAGATGTGTCGCAAATAAGTCTATCATTGGCCGTTCCCATTGGTAGCAAATCTGATTGAATACTTGTTTGTTGAGAGTCCACTCCGACGGCAACAAGCGACCCTTTCGTGAAAGGGAGTCTGCTAGCACATTCAGACGACCCGGTATGTGACGGACCGAAAGAAGAACGTGATGTTCTAGCGCAAACAGAAGGATTCTTTCCGTTAGATTGAACAACGGAACTGAATGAGTGCCTCCCTGATTCAGTATATACGCCACTACTGTCGTATTGTCGGATAGGATTTGGACATGAGCATCGTGAATAATGTCCATCCAGTGACGTAACGCAAGCCAAATTGACATCATTTCCTTGATGTTTATGTGCTTGCACAGGAATTGCGGATCCCAAAGACCCTGGCTCTCGAATCCGTTGGGATTAATGATGCACCCCAACCTGTTTGACTGGCATCTGTCATAACGGTAAAACTCGGATCCGGCAACTGCAGCGGAACTCCCTGAGTTAACCACTGAATGTTTGCCCAAGTCTGAATGTCTTGTTTCACTTGATCTGACAAGAGAACGTCTACATCGAGCGAATAAATTTTCACACTCCAATTCTGAGTCAAGAAAATTTGAAGAGGACGTGTGCGTAACCGCCCCATCGGAATGAGATCCGCGGCGGCTCCGCACAGACCTATCAGTCTCATAAATTCTCTCGCCGTGACTTTGTCTGCGTGCAGACAATAGCGAGCATAACAACTGACTAATTTCGCTCTGGTTAACGGCAGACGAACGAGATTGTTGTGCGTCTCGAAGCTCATTCCCAGATGAGTGAATGACTTGGACGGCACCAGATCCGACTTCTCCTCGTTTACTATAAAACCGAGACGTCGGAGCAATAGAAGAAGATTCTGAACATCGTTCTGAAGCGTTAACTCGTTGCCGTACCTCTGAAGAATGTCGTCCAGGTAGGCCGACGTTACCGCAGACGAATGAGCTCGGAAGTAGATCATTACCGAGTTCATTACCCGAGTGAAAGCCCAGGGTGCTAGATTCAATCCGAAGCACATCGCCCGGAATTGATACACCACTCCTAGGACTGCGAAGCGTAGATACTTTCGGAATGTCGGATGTACCATGACGTGAAAGTACGCATCTTTGAGATCTATGCTCGTTGCATAATCGTTCACCCGAATACTCGCTCTGACCGATCGAATCGTCTCCATATAAAACTTCGGAGCGACGATCAGCTTGTTTATCCAGCTCAAATCTATGACTGGACGGAACGAGCCGTCTGGTTTTGGAACCAGAAACAGATGGCTGTAGAATCCCGGAGATTCCTGGTTTTCTACGACCTCTACCGCGTTCTTCATTAAAAGAGACTGCACCTCTGATAACAGAGCGTCTCTTTTCTGCGGATTTGACGGAAGATGAGTCCACTTTGGACTTCGAGTTAATGGAGGCTTTCGTTTGAAGGATATCTTCAGACCTTCCGAAGTCACTCCTCTCACCCAAGGGTCGTCCGTAATCGACGCCCATTCTTGTGAAAAGCTCGACAACCTTCCGCCAACCGGAACGCGATAGAGGTTTAAGCCATCACCTCCTGGACCTACGAGGCCTGCGGTAGGAGAAACCACGTCTTCCACGGCCCGCACCTCGCCCCGTCGACCTCGGGGCATCCGACCGATTGTCCCGGCCTGAAGGACGTCCCGAACTCTTGGGCGCATTAGACCCAGAAGTGCCTGTCTTATTCGTGTCTGCTGTATCCGACTTCTTAGGAGCAGATTTGAACAACAGAGAATCCTTAGCTTTCTTTGTAATTTTATCATAAACAGCGGAAAGCTTGCCGTCAAAGAGAAGTTCTCCTGAGACCGAAGCGACTCTAAGAGAGTTCTTCACCTTAGAATCCACTAGTGTGGATGTAGCTAGGGCTGCGTCACGTCTAACTAACTCCAGATTTGCCACTGAAAGGGCGGAGTTACACGTGGAATAAGCTACTGCCCTTGAAAGAAGTCTTAAAGAGGATTGTATATCCTGAAACTCTTTCCCCTGAAGGCGCAGTGATAACGCCTTAGTAAGGTGTTCTGCATAAGATAAGGCATCTAAATTGGCTCTGTTAGACGCAATAGCTGTTTCCAACACCGCGGTTGGAATAGAAACTGACGACGGTAATGATAGCTCTAAGTTTTCCGCCTCGTCGTCCATACGCAGAGGAACTCTCGGTATACCCTGTCCTGCCGTATCGAATTTATTCCTTGCATTAATGAAAGGCAGGTTGAGAGTATTAGCGGACAAGAAACCTGCTTTCCCCGTCCTGGAAGCAAGTTTAAATATAGCGTCGTTCAATAATTCAAATGTTCTTGCAACATTATTGGACTGCGATGGAAACTCGGGAGCGATGTCCCTGAACCGCTCAAAAAAATCAGAGTCCAATGACGCTATAATTCTCTTGTCCGGAACCGCAGCAGTCTGGCCCGACAGAACAACTTGAGGGAGAAAGTGCCGAATGAAGTCCACGGCAGCTTTATGTTGTTCCGAAAGGGATAGCTCCAAGTCATCCGTATCCCTTTCACCATCCGGTCGGACCTCATGATGTTCCCGGTCGTCCGCCCCCGATGCTTCGGCGGAGCGTACCGACCCAGCGCCGTCGGATAATTCTCGATCCGACACCGTTTCTGTCGGCTGCTGGGATGCTGCGATAAGCTGTGCTATCTGCACAAGAATGTCCGGCGTTGAGACCTGCGGAGGCGCAGTCTTTCGCTGCTTTGCCGAGGGCAGCTCCGCATCAGATGGCTCCCGCATACTTTTCCTATGCGAACGTCCGGAGTCCATCGGTCTCGAATCCCTGGCTGCCGGATGGTGTGACCTGGTCGCCGAAGAATCCTTGATCGGCGAAGCTGGTAATATATCGGCGGTCACGCAGCCAAGGTGCGGTCGTGTGCGCTGACGAGAAGAGGAAGCCTTAACAGTCTCTGTGGACTGCTTATACAACGGAGCGTCCCGAGCGACGGACGTATGCTCCGCTAAAGACACATTTTGTACCACAACATCTGGTCCCAGATGTTGTTGTACGAGAGAGGGGCCTCTCTCGCTCGTGGCCCGGCTGGACCTGGACGAGCTAGGAACCGGACTCAAAGGCTTCCTCCGTTCTCGCTTACTATCCGCCGTCACTGGGTGTGCATCTATTATGTTTATAGTGCTCGCATCACCCAAAACTTCCTCTTGGACCGCATCAGACGAACCCGGCTGCCGAACCATTCGGTGAATGGACGCTACACCGGGCGAGCTAGCGGACAACATTTGTCTAATCTCCATGAGCACTTTTGCCGCTAGCTCTGAATTCATTTGTGACGACGGACGCACACTTGTAGAAGATAACATGGAAACATCACCCTGTTCTGGTTCCTCTGAAATAGAAACTGAGAGAGTAGAGTGACCTTGCGGAGAAAGAGCCGGCATCGCCCTTTCTCCAGAAACAACATATCGTGACACACGTTTCCAATGTTTCTCATCCCAATATTCACATATAGGACAGGGATTAATGCGAGAACACTGACTACAATTAATACAATGATCATGAAAGTCAGAGGAAGATTTCTTCCTATTACAATTTGAACAACGTCCCTTCATTGTGAAAGAACAACAATAAGTCCTAGTTACTCGCAAAAACCCCTGACACAAAGATACATAATAACATGATCCATTAATAAATGAAAAAACAATTGCAAATCAAAATAATTTTGAAAAAATATTTTTTCAGCGAGGCCCAAGTTGCTGAAAAGTAACGTTGAGCCCCGATGGATCCGATGGCAAAGTGTGGTCAAAAATTTTAAATTTATATTAAATAATTAATGAGACACTTACGGATAATATAAATGTATCTTGTAGTGAGATAAACTACAGCAAAGGCAAACAGCCCCCCTCAAAAAAGGCTGTTGCCAATGTAAACAAACAGTGTAAAAACACCAGAAAACATGACTCCAGGCACTGAAAAAACTGGCCCGGAATCAGTCATCAAATTACACTCTATCTGATGGAAAACAGAGACTCCCAGGTGAGAATCTGCAGAACATCAGATGGAAGATGCAGAACACAAACGTTATACACCCATGGGTGAAAACGTAACTATGGGGAAAATAACAGAAAACATTCTGTAACCAAGCAACTCTCCCAGGAAATTTTAGAAATGAAATTTCTCAAAAATATGCCAAAAGCATGGGAGAATTGCAAGGGGGGACTTTAGAAGGCTAGGGGAGAGGAAACACTGAATAAGCAGTGCAACATTTAGCAAGAATGACAACAAGAGGCCCATGCCTCGAAAATAGGCAACTTAACATAATTTCATCAAAAAATTTTAAGTACAGCCCTGATTATTTTTTGTCACTTCTTTTTCCTCTCCTCCTTCTATCCTCCTTAGAATCACATTTTCTCCAAAAATTACGTGTCTGGCATCCTTTAAACTGAGATTTACAAGCACAAAGATCAGTGAGATGTTGACTGATGAAGGGCCAAACAGAGAATGATAATTGGCGCCAATTTCGGGACGTCTGCGTCACTGCGCATGCGCAGTAGAGGCGTAGTATGGAGGTCCTTTAGGACATGATTTCTTTTTGTTTTGGATGCAAATTTTGGGGATTGGGGGGCAAAATTTGTGTTTGGCCCTGGTTTTGTTAGAGTTAGCACCAGCTAAGTCTGGGTCATTGGTACAGTATAAAAATATGATATCACAGACCAGATTGCGGCCGTTTTGACCAATCTGTGGGGACATTTTATCCTCTCGAGTTGGTCATAAAGGCCCCAGTTTTGGTCAAAACGTCCCCACTAGTTCGTCATAATAGCCACATTCATTGGTCAAACGGCCAATGTGGGGATGTGTGCCCGTGCTATGGGTGAGAGAGTGTGTGTGGGATGGGTCTGTCTTCCCGATGTTGTGGTTACCTAGACAATAGTGTTTGCGTCCTCAAAGGGATTTCCTTTGTTTTCGCCAACGATTGCAATACAAGTTTGTGTGTGTGAGGGTGTGTGTTCATTTATTTTCGAATAAAAAATATGAAATCTGATTCAATTGTTACTTATGTATTTCATATTTCCCAAACTGCAATTATTCCACATGGGTGACCTTTGTAACATAAATACACACGTGTCGTTACTTGCACATTGCTATTTTTCTCACTCAGCTGTTACTAACTCCTGGGTTGCTGTATTCATCAAAATTAGCCCGACTATCAGTAGTATTGTGCATGGTAAAACCCATCGTAGAGTGATTGACTAATTCTTGGGTGGGCCCAGTGTTCACCAAAATTAGGCACGACAATCGACAGTATCGCAGTAACACCCAAGGTAGAGTGTTGCCATTTTTACCACTTACATTGCTGATCGCCGTCGCAGTGGCCAATTGACTAATTCCTGTGGTAGCGGTGTCAGGGGCCATTTTGACCAATGTTAGGGGCAGTTTTAACCAATCACCAGGGCCGTTTTGGCCAATCACCGGGGCCATTTTGGCCAATGTCAGGGGCCATTTTGACCAAAGTCAGGAGCTGTTTTGACCAATCACCGGGGCCATTTTGACCAATGTCAGAGGCCGTTTTGACCAATCACCGGGGCCATTTTGACCATTCACAGGGGCCATTTTGACCAAAAATTGGGGCCGTTTTGACCAGCACCCATCTCAGAACATTCTCTACTAGCATTCATTCTATTATCATCATGTTTGGCAACAAAATATAATACAATCAATGCGCTATTTGTCACTAGAATACAGGAAATGCCCCCCCCCCCCTGCATGGTCATTTTGGCTGTTGCATGCTCTTTTTATAAGCAATGCAAACATAAAAAAAATAAATAAATAATAAATGGTTTTTGTCTGATATTTTATCGATGTTAATAAAACTGATAAATTTGTCCCTCGAGTGCAACAAGGCTTTGCAATGCTTTGGCATTGCAAAGCCTTCTTGCACTCAAGGGGCAAAATACACAACCACCCATGCTATACTGTAGATTATGAGGCCCAAAACATAAAACAACCCAAGAACTTTTGATAGCAAAGAAATAATTACAAAAAAAATAAAAAAACTGCCCACCCACATGCAATTTTACTACAAATGGCCTGAGAAAAAGAAGATCTACTTTGTGAGGACTTAATTGAATCTTTTTGACTGAAGAGTGGTTATTCAATTAGCCGTATTGCGCTGTATAGTGTTGGAATGGGTCTCAAACATTTATTACATCACAGTATTTTGAAGACCGCAAAGCTTAGTCATCATTACAAAGTATAAGTAATGAATACAAAGTTTCATTTGATGCAAGCTTTCTCAAAATTTGTCTGAATTGACACTCAATTAAATTTGTTTATTTGTGTGAGCCTGAATTTATTTATTTACTTAATGGGGTTTAACAACACTTTTGTCAGTCAGGGTCACCTTGGGTCAGACAGTTTTATGGGTGGAGGAAGCCGAAATACCTGTAGAGAACCCCTGTGCAATGGCGAACAACTGTCAGACCCCCAACGGACTAACTCTGCACAAGTTGAGTTAGCATTGGTTGAAGACAAGTGCACCATCAACATGCAGTACACCTTAGTACACGGTGCGACTGTGCCTCAACGTGGGCAATCAGGATTAAGTGCCCTGCCCAAGGACAAAACACAATTGCCCCTGTTGGGGATTGTACCGTGGACCTTTCAGTTTCAAGTCATGCAGGCCTAAATAAAACCATAGCTTGAACACTGGTGACAGTTTTTCAACTTTTCATCTAATATATAAATGCGAATGTCTATATCTATATCTCTCTCTATCTCTATCTATCTCTCTATCTTTGTTCTGGCTGGGCTGATTGGGCTAAGTTTGTTTGTTGTTTGTTGGTGGTTAACGTCACATATTTATGCACCATGGCTAATCGTGACACAACATGGAGATGAAGTCAAGTTTAGTCAATCGTTGATCAACATGTTGCCCATTTTAGAGGACTTTCACCCCAAGCATTGGTGACTGGGTCCTATTTTACTAGTAAAGCGGAACTGGTTTACCACAGTAAACAAGTGCTGCTTACTTCCTGGGGTTCCCACGGGGATGATTGGGCTAAAATTTCATATGTGCGGGTATATTGACCTATTGATCATTTTGACTTTATCGGGGTGCCCGTGCGGGGTGACCTTGATATTGATATTGGTGACCTTAACCTTTTATTTCGAAAACGACTGGGCCAATCGGGCTAAAATTTCATATGTGTGGGTATATTGACCCATCGATTATTTTGACTTATCAGGGTGACCTTGACCTTGAAATTGGTGACCTTGACCTTTTATTTCAAAAACGGTTGGGCCGATAGGGCTAAAATTTCATATGTGTGGGTATATTGACCCATCAATCATTTTGACTTTATCGGGTTGCGGGTTGACCTTGACCTTGAAATTGGTGACCTTGACTTTCTATTGATCATATCTGAGAGGATATTGATATAACCATCTTCTCCCGTGCAACGCCGGGTATTCACCCGCTAGTATTGGATAAAGCACTGAAACAAAGAACTTATAATTATGATTTCTTCTTGAAACTGTACTTTGTTTGAACAGCTTTCAACATGTCTCGGAATGGTGTTTCACTTCTGTGTGATTTTGGTGATGGAAAAATCCTTCCAACACTTGGCAGACGGAGAACGATATTCTGTGCCAGTCCATATACACTTGAGGAGACCCAGTACAAACACATGGACTGAAATAAGCAGAAGAAAAAATACTTTTATTCCATTTGGGTTTACCTTCCAAAGTAAGTACAGTGGAGCCCACTTAATGGGATATCTCTTAATTGTATATCCCTGATAATTGAATATAATTTCCCAACACAAAACCATTTACCATACCTCCAGTACAAATTTAACCTGTTAATTGAATATAGGTTAGGCCATAAAATAAAGAACCTCTGTTTCTCAGGCCCACGCGCATGGTCATTTTTGGTGTGCATGCAACCTTTTTATGACACCAAAAAATCTTCAAAAAAAAAATTGAGATATTGTGCTCATTTCGGTAAATCGATATCGATGCGTTCGCAAATTTTAAATTAACACACTTCAAGCTTTTTCTACATCATACCTTAATAAAGTGGGTGGGTTCTAGCAATATTCACGACAGAAAGTGTTTTATTCTGTAAAAGGTAAGTCATAATGACAGCAAGAAGGAAGGTTTCTTTCAGTCTGACAACAAACAGTTACAAAGGGGAATGGTCGATTCGCACCACGTTTGATTCGCACCAACCCTCAGAAAGTCTGCAAAGTCAGGTGCTATGTTGAATGGAACACAGTCTCCTGGCATTTATTTTTAGTAACATTTGTATTGTAAATGGCCGTCATTGGGAATTTGTGTACTGTTATTTGAAACTGTTACGAGTTTCCCAGTTAATTTAAATAAATGCATTTGAGATGCAGGATAATTGGATAACTAATAGTAACCGTTGCTTGATATAAAAGTAACAGTCATAGTTGAAAATAAATCGCATATAGGCAGATATGTGCAGTCGAATTGGTTAATAAAAACACACAAACATTCGTTTTGTATTTCATTTTCAGATTTCCAAAAAATATGATTTATGGATGAACTGCCCGTTCAAATGGGTTGTGATAATTCTGAATATAATGGGGAAAAATTGCAATTCACGATTTTATTAGGCAGGTTGTGAAAGGATTTTTTTTTTTTGGTAAAATAAATCTCTGAAAGTTGGCACTTCGACATTTGATTTGTCCCAGAAACGTTTCAACCCGAAACGTTTCACCCACGAGGCGTTTCGTGACTTTCATCCTGTGTTATAATTTTCACGTTTCACTGAAAAAACAAACATTCAAACCCCACTTCATTTACGACCCAACACCCCTATGGTGAATAACCAACATATTTGCGAAATTTTGCGTGGTCCACCAGGCATTTGAGAGGGCGTCAAATTACCACAAACAACCTCTCGGGGAGAAAATAAAAAGAAAAAAAAAAAAACGCCCGTCTGCATGCTTTTTTGGAAAAAAATGGCCTGAGAAACAGACAATCAACTTTGTATGGCCTTAGAGAGTAATCTCATGTTAATTGAATAAAAAATCTTGTAACCTGCCGAGAAATACCCTGACTCTCCCCAGTTTTCCTTTAGTTACAGACCTATTTGGTCTAAGTACATCCAATATAAGCATTTAATCTATTATATCTTGTTTGACAGAGCTCATGGAGCTCTGTCAAACAAGATATAATAGAATAAATTCTAAGTGTATCTTTAGAATACAGGAAAGTAACACAATCCCTATTAATTTTATTAATACTCCTGTTAATTGAATAATTTTCATTGGCAAAGTTGCTATTTAATTAACAGGAATCCACTGTACTTAAAAAATCAAAATCAAGTGGTATATGTCCGGTATTTTACCCAAGTTAATAAAATTGACAAATTTGTCCCTTGAGAGCAGCAAGGCTTTGCAATGCTAAAGGATTGCAAAGCTTTTTTGCACTCAAGGGATAAAAAACACCACCACCCATGCTATTCGGGAGATTATGAGGCCTAAACAATAAAATAAACCAAGAATATAAACTTTTGATGGCAAAGAAATAATTATAAAAAAAAACTGCCTGACCATGTGCAATTTTACAAAAAATAGCCTGAGAAACAGACGATCTACTTTGTGGGGCCTAAAAGTCATAAAATATCTGCTGCGGTACTGCTAAGCAGCGCTTTATTTCTTTCAACACAAAAGAAAAGCGTAGCTAAGTTGTAAACGAGGTGAATTGTAGGTGCATGAGTTCACCCCCCCCCCCCCCCCACCACATGCCCCACTCCCCCCCCCCCCTAGAAATGAAGCACTTGCTAAGTCATGACACATATGTATGTGTTTGTGTCTATTCTTAAGAGAATACAAGCTTTTTCATTCACATTTTCATTGTTTTTAATTTAATTAGTTAGAATTTTGCAGAGAATGTAATTCTTGATTTTGAGAACCAATCTGTGATTTCCTTTGTTGATTGGTTGTTCTCAAGCTGGCAATGCAATCAAAATCCATCATTTTGATGAAATTCAAGGGCACATATCACTAGGCTTGTCGCGACTATCAATTTTCGCAGTCGATTAATCGTCAGCATTAGTCGACTGTTAGTCGATTAATAGTTGTTTCCTGAAAATTCAACAATCTCTAATATACTTACAAAATAAATTTAAAACTGATGATGTTTATTTATTTATTGGTGTTTAAGGTCACATATTTATGCACTATAGCTAATCATGACCGCAACAGTTTTATGAGTGGAGGAAGCCAGAGTACCCAGAGAGAACCACTGAGCAATGGCAAGCAACTGTCAGCTCCTCAACATACGAACTCCACGCAGGCAGGGTTAGCATTGGTTGAAGACAAGTGCACCATCGACATGCAGTACGCCTTAATACACAACACCACCGTGCCCCCACGCAGGCAATGGAGATGAAGTGTCTTGCCCAAGGACACAACGTGGTTGCTGCAGGTGGGATTCGAACCGAGGACCTCTCGGCTTGCAACCTGCACCTCTACCTACTGAGCCACCGAGCTCCCAACTGATGATGTTTGAATGTGTACCTTTCTGCATCGAGATAAAATAGAAACACCGGAATATCTCTGGCAGACTCCGATTGATTCGAAGAAGTTAAACAGAAGAACAGTTGTGCAATTGTTTCTTTTCTGTAACTAATATTCAGAAATTTTGAATATAAAACCCCCTTTACTCCAACACAAGTTACAACTTAGTACTACAAATGAAGTTACCGCTGTGGGTCTTGTAAAATTTTCTCACTTTTGCGGTTCCAATTATTCCAAAGAGGGTTGCTCGAGTGTACAAGACCGAAGATTCTATTTACTCTGCAGTGACTTCCCAAACTGCAATTATTAGAAGATACACCATTTGAACGATACTCTTTAGTACTGGTGCTGGTTAATACTACAGAGAACAGGGATTGATCAAATGGCAGGGCTCAGTGTTTTCAAAATTACGTTGTTGCACAATAAAGCAGAATACAAAGGCCATGGGACATTACAAGTAACTATGTTAAGACATTTCAAAGGTTAACAATCCGTTAATTTATCTCATTACACAACACAATTTTAATCCAACTTGTACCACTTTAAAAATGAACGACGATCGACTAAAAATAAAAAACGTCGATTGCCGCAACAGTCGACGTTTAGTTGGTTAATCAAAATAATAATATTTTTCATTTCAGACGCATAGGCAGGATTCTATAATAGGGGGTGCCCTAGCCTGTCTTTTTTTTTGGGGGGGGGGGGGGGGGGAGGGGGGTGGGTGTAGAGGCAAAGATAATAATATCTGAAAGGAGGCTAGTGTGGGGTTTTGGGGCCTTCCCCTAGTTCTAAATAAGACCATCTAGTCATTGCCCTTCCCCCATTTCCCTGAAGGGAAGTGGGAGGTGGAGCAATGACCAGAGGGTCCTAGTTAGGACTAGGCCCCCACTCCCACCCCCAAGAAAATGTCTGCAAAATTTTGTGCTCTGAGAGCGAATCTGAGGGATTTGTAGCATGTGTAGCCACTATATTGGAGACCATTTTGGGGATTTATGTTGTTAGAACCTATTAGTGGTCTAATGTTTTGGAGGGCTAGTGGAAATTAGCTATGCCACTGTTTTATTTTGATCTTAACCCTACTGGAATGGCATATTAACCCTTTACCTAACATGAAAAGCAGACGACACTTGCAAAAAAAAATTCTTGAATAACTAATTTTTTTCATTTTTTGTCTCAAAAACATAGGTTATGACCCCTCGTTGGAACGAGCTCGAAGAGCTCGTTCCAACGAGGGGTCATAACCTATGTTTTTGAGACAAAAAATGAAAATATTTTCAAAATTAATTGGCGATATTTGGGAATAGCGCTGGCCGGTTTTGGCCGTTACGTTGGGTAAAGGGTTAATATTTCAAAATGTACTTCAACCAACAAGGTTACTATGAATTATTACAACTGCAAAATTACTAAGTTGAGAAGGGAGAGGGTAGGTACCCTTCTCTCATTCAGTGATGGCGCCATAGGGGGCACAGGCCCCACCACTTTTCCTTCCCCCCCCCCCCCCCCCCCCAAAAAAAAAATCAAACTTCAAATTCCTATCTTGAAACAATCTGGGGGCCTATGAAGACCCTGTCAGGTGTTGTAGAAACACCTAGATATCCCCTCCACACCCCCCCCCCCCCCCCCCCCCCCCCCCCAGGCATCCAAATGTGAAAACACCTACTGACAGAAGGAGGAACACCCCTTCCCATACCCTCCCCCAGATCAGGCATGTAGTCTTAGGTATTAGGGAGATGCTTGGACCTCCCATATCTTACTTAGCCACACACCAAATCAAAATCATGATACCACCACTGCTCTCATTCACGTCTCTGTCTGTTGCAAGGAAGACTGGAGTGGAGATTTTCATGGGGATGCCTTTTTATTTGCAAAAACTATATAAAGCCCCTGAAAAAAATGGAATTATAAAAATAATTGAATCCAATAAATGAAGATATGATCACATTGCAAACTTGCATTTTTTATTTCATCACAGAAACTATTTGAATATGTTTTTTTAAATTAGGTGACAGGGCTTATATTTTAACAAGAATCCGAGAATCAATTCACGCAAAGATTCGCGCAACAAAACCAGCAAGAATCCACATAGATTCTTGCTCCACCTTTGCTAGGATTCATGTGAAAAGAATGGAGTCAATTTAACCATTTACCTAACACAGCTGCAGCAAATTAACCAATGCAAGGCTAACATGACCTGAAATATCCGGTCACTTTATCAAAAAAATTGTACAAATATGGCTGTCATTGGAACCGGCTCAATTAGCTGGTTCCAATGACAGCCATATTTGTAAGGTTTTATTGGTAGATATTGTTTTTTTTTTTTAAAATGTCAAATTTAGTTTTAAAAATTAAAAAGCTGTGTTGGGTAAAGGGTTAACATGCGTTATTAGTATATAACAGGGGTTCATCCACGGTGGCCTCATGGGATCCTGGGACACTCACAGCAGGTTTGGATTCTTGCAATCATTCTTGCGAGAATCCAGATAGATTCTCCAAAATTTAGATGAAATATATAGGCCCTGGGTGAGGTAAGATTATATGCTTAAAAGGGATAAGAGGAGGTTGGAAAAAAACAGGTTAGGAGAAACATTCTCTAACAAATACTGAGTACAATCCAACAATACTTACGCTAGGGACTGATGCTCCAATGGGTACCATAACAATACTTATAGTTCGTAAAAAGTAAGTCACCATTCTTTGAAATCTAGTGGGATTAGGCCTCTGTAATGCAGTCATCTACAGAAAAAAATACAGTGGAGCCCACTTAACTGGATATCTCTTAATTGTATATCCCTGTTAATTGAATATAATTTTCAAACACAAAACCATTTACCATACCTTCAGTACAAATTTGATCTGTTAATTGCATATGGGTTGTAGAGTAAACTCCTGTCAAATGTATAGAAATTTTTGAAAAATGTCGAAAAAATTACTGTGACATGCACCAAATTCCCCTTATTTATCATCCTTTTTGGCCTCACTACATCCAATACAGGCATTTATTCTATTATATCTTGTTTGACAGAGCTCTATGAGCTCTGTCAAACAAGATATAATAGAATAAATGCTCAGTTTACCTCCAGAACACAGGAAACTGACCAAATCCCTGTTAATTGTATACTCCTGTTAATTGAATAATTTTCACTGGCAAAATGGATATTCAATTAAGAGTATTCTACTGTAATAAATGATATTATCTAACAATCATATAGATTTTGGCCTGAAAACCACGAGAAATGGTACGTATCACATAACGTGTTCCGATTCCATATCATATAGACGACTCATTCTGATTCCGTATCACATAGATTCAACTTCCGGTAAACACCGCGTTATGACAAATAATAACATTATATGCACTGTTATTATGCATTAAAATATAAAATTCAAAATCTTGATCAATTCCAACCCAATTTAAACTGAAAAAAGTAACCACAGGCTTTATGTAACGGGATTGTTAGATAAATGTATTATGACCATATGCATGTCCTGTAATTTGTATCAGATTCTCGGTCGTGTTTACAATCGGATCACAACTCGCCCTGATGGGCTCGTTGCGATCTGATTGTAAAACACGACCTCGAATCTGATACAAATTACAGGACATGCATATGGTCATGATAATGTATATTTATATGACAGAAAAAATCTAGTAATTTAATTGGCTAAAACACTCATCAGAAGTGTTGATATACTCCAGTATTGCTGATCCATTCTATTTTTATCAAATCGAGTTGATATTTCACCACTCTGCAGGTCTTTAAATTACCCCAAATTCACACTGTATATAGGTGTGCCCAAATTGGAGAAGGTGTGAAGACATCAAGAAAATGTTAAAAAATTTATAGTAATTTATATATTTTTTATACTTACCAATGACCCAGACATAGCTGGTGCTAACTCTTAAAATATAGGGCCAAACACAAATTTTGCCCCCCAATCCCCAAAATTTGCATCTAAAACTAAAGAAAACATGTCCTGAGAGGCCCTCCACACTTCGCCCCTACTGCGCATGCGCAGTGTCAAGGACGTTCCGAAATTGGCGCCATTTATCATTCTAATAACCAGTGCCTGGTAAGCGCTATGTACTCAGCGGGGAGGCAAGAGTTCCCAACTCCTGGGAGGGCCATCCCCGTCTGGGTCATTGGTAAGTATAAAAAATATATAAATTACTATAAATTTTTTAACATTTTTATACTGTACCAATGACCCAGACATAGCTGAATAGTAAAAAGGCTGGAGGGCCAAGGACATAGAGCAAAATGGAATACGCTCAATAAAATAAAATAGAGTCATCCCCTGTAGGGAAAAGAAGTAATAGGCCTTACATGTATCTTTCTTATTTATGATAAATTAGAAAGATACAACACCTTCCAAAAATTGAGCTTCATACATCCATGTACTCTATTAATATCCAATAATCCTTATACTAATAATTTTTAAAGTAAGCCAATAATAAAGTAAGTCTAGAGAATAGAGACTCTTATACTCCTAAAAGTGTGTGAGAATTGCATAATCATGTCCGTTGACATATGCAATATTCAAAAGCTATACTTTAAAAACTAAGACTTGAATGAATTTTATAAACTTAAACTTCTCACTAAACAACCATCCCAATAACAGCTCAGAATTACTAACTCCGGAGGAGGTATCCCCTTGTTTTCATAGTAAAAACAGGTGACCCAAGGGAACACCCTCCCCCCCCCCCCCCCCCCCCTTTTTCTTGCCCTGGGTCAAATAGCCCAGAGCGAAGAGGGCAGCCGAACGGAGACACTGCCGAAACAGACAGCCTACCTAGCTATAGTAGCAACTGTTAAGTGAATGACATTCTGAGCAGTAGATAATAGACCTAACAATAGAGGCCTCCAGAAATGGACTCGATATTTCTGAGATAAAATTCATGAATGGATGGCTGAGCGCAATGAGCAGCCTTCAAAAATCTATAATAGCAACACTATTAATGTAAGCCCAAGAAGTAGAAGAACTCTTACTTCATGAGCCGAAATCTTAAGCACAACTGCTAAGCCAATGATATACCATAAGCAGTACGCTAGTTAATAGAATCCATTAACAATAAAATGGAGCGTAACGTCCTTCTACTAGACATCAAAGACAGAAGAAGCTTACGCCCTTGTAATAAACAGATATCTGTTTATAAATACATAAACTGTACCCGGAAAGAGTAAAGGCCTATGCCCATACGAAGACGGAAGGACCTTAAAATAATAGGTTCCGGATAATAGGAGCCTAACTCTTATGCAACAATCCAACCTAAATAGTAACGGAAGTATTGATTCCGAAACTATGAAAGTGAAAATCATCCATCGATAGTGCATGAAACTCACTGACTCTACAGTAAAAGAGAAACCAACAGAATTACTGTCTAAAAGGTCAGAATTTGAAAACTACTGTTTCCAGAGGCTCAAATAATTACTTAGCTAAATAAGAACCTGAAGTTAAAATCCGTATAGGAATTTAATCTAAAGATTCTAAGTCTATTTATCAAAAAGTTACTAACTGACTTAGATAAAGAGACAAAAGACTCAATTGTAAACTATCGTAGAGTGCATAGGTATGAGGTAACATAAACCTATAACCTAAATAACAACAGGCTGCAGTAGATCTTGTGAAACAAGTATACTAAAAAATAGCAATGAGTAGTATGGAGGGATCAACCATATGAACATAATGATCCCTACACCACGACGGAAGAGCCTCCACTTTAGTCGCATAGAATAGCGAAGAAGAGGATCTCCTATAGTAAGAAATCGCGTCCAAAGCTCGTCCAGTACAGTGCTTACAAAGCAATACGGACCCACAACGGAATACATGAAGGTTGCGACCTTGCTGGTTGTGATAAAGATGACACGATTTACCCAGTGAAAAAAGATCCTCACATAGAGGAAGATTTCACGTTAAGATCCACAGTAGACAAGAGAGTAAATTACTCATGATCTCTGTGAAGATAGAGATGCTATCAACAGAAATGTATTGTGGTTGTTTATCTTAGCAATACCTGCTAAAAACAACAGCGCCGGAGGATACGCGTATCCTATCATTCCGTCCTATAGATCAATAGAGCGTTAACAGTATTAGCTCAGAGATCTGGACAAGCCAACACATACGTCTGCAATTGATTAGCAAGCTGTGTCATAAATAAAACATCATTGGGCGCTCCCATAGATAGCAAATCTGATTGAATACTTGTTTGTTGAGAGTCCATTCTGACAGCAACAAGCGACCCGTAAGAGAACGGGAGTGCGATAAAACAATCAGACGACCCTGAATATGACGGACCAAAACTGAACTTGGTGTACTATAACCAACAGACGGATTCTTTCCATTAAATTGAATAACGGAAACGAAAGAGTGCCTCCCTGGTTCCGGAGATACGCCACTACTGTCGAATTAAGGGACAGGAATTTGGGCATGCGTTTCTGAATAATGTTCATGCAATGACATAAAGCAAGCCTAAAAAACATTATTCCGTGGAAGTTAACTGATAGCTAAAAGACTGCGGAACCCAAAGACCCTGGCACTTCGAATCCGTAGGGATCAGTATATATCCCAATCTGTTTGACTGGCAACCGTCATAACAGCCACACTCGGGTCCGGCAACTGCGGCGGCACTCTCTGAGTCAACCACCGAATGTTTGCCCCAGTCTGAATCTCTTGTAACACTAGATAGACAAGAGAATGTATAAATCAAGCAATTCATGGATTGCCGGAAAGTTGCCGTCGAAGAGAAGCTCCTCCGAGAACGAAGCGACTCTGAGAGAGTTCTTAACCTACTATCCACGCGTGGATGTAGCTAGGGCTGCATCACGTCTAACCAACTCCAATCAGCCACTGAAGGGCGGAGTTATACGTGAACAAACTACTGCCCTCAAAAGAAATTACATTGAGAATAATATCCCGTAAATCTTTTCTTGAAGACGTAATGATAACGCCTCAGTAAGGCGGATTACGTATAATAAAGCGTCTAAGTTAAGTCTACTATACATAATGTCGTTCCCAACATTGAAATTGGAAAAGACATAAACGGTGAAAAAGAATATATGCAGTCTTTAATCACACCGTCTAGACGCATATGAACTCTCGGTATGCCCTGCTCTGCCAAAATAAACTATATGTAAAAAAGATAAAATGGCAGAAATGAGCCACGCGGACAAGAAACTAAACTATCATGCTTAGTAGCAGGCTTGTATATATATATAAATATATAGCGTCGAAAAATAAAACACATGTTGTAATGACAATATTGGACTGCGTCGGTAAGTCAGGGACAAAGTCCCTGTACCGATCGAAAAATCCGAGTCCAATGACGCTATAAGTCTCTTATCCAAGATCGCAGCAAAGAAGTCCGAAAAATAATCACTGGAAGAAATGCCAGAAGATATGAAAGGCATCTTCCGATACTACTAAAGGGAAAACTCGAAATCTTTCGAATCCCTTTCGCCATCCTGTCGGACCCTATAAAGCGTTCGGTCGTCCGTAGCTTGATGCAACCGCGGACCGCACCGACCCAGCGCCGTCGGATAATTCCTGATTCGACCGAGAAACCGTCAATTGCTGGGATGCTGCGAAACAACTGTGCTAACTCGGATAGCACGTCCGTCACTGAGGCCTGAGGAGCAGCGGTCTTACGATGCATTGCCGCAGGAAGCTCCGAGATCGTTACCCCGTGCATACTTCCAATATGCGAGCGAACGGAGTGTATAGGCCTCGTGTCCCTTGGCTACCGGATGGCACGACCTATTCGCTGTGGAATCACTGAATGCCGAAACTGATCGGATACTCGAGGTCACGTAGCCAATGTGCGGTCGTGTGCCCTGCTGTGAGGATGAGGAAGCATTAAAGACAGTCTCTCGGACTGTCAATATAACGGAGCGTCCCGAGCAACGGACATATGCTCCGAATGTAAAATATCTGAACCACAACATGCGGTCCCCTATGTTGTTGGCTTCCTCCGATCTGTCCTCAATCTGCCGTCACTGGGTGAGTACTTAAGTAATTAAAGTGCTCGCATCACCCAAATCTCCTTCCTAGACCGCAACGGACGAACCCGGCAGCCGAACCATTCGATGAATGTACGCTACACCGGGTGAGCTAGCGAATGTCACTCCGTAAGCGATAGACATATTCCATGAGCACTTATTGCCGCTAACTCTTCATTAACTATGACGACAGAGGCACACTTTTGAAAGACATCTCCATAACTCTTCGAACAAGAAACCAGAAATGCTTGGATAGCAAGCATAAAATAATAATATATATAGCGTCGTTCAATAATTCGAAAGTTTGTGTGACATTATTGGACTATGTCGGAACAGAGGGACGATGTCCCTGAACCGAACCAAAAATTTCTAAGTCCACCGACGCTATCAGTTTCTTATCCGGCATCGCAGCATATGTTGTTCCGAAAGGGAAAGCTTGAAATCCACCGAATCCCTTTCGGTATCCCGTCGGACCGGATGAAACTTTCGGACGTCCGTACCCGCTTCCGCGGAGCGTCCCGACCCAGCATCGTCGGATAAAATATATGCGACAGATTCAGTTGATGCTAGGATGCTGCGATAAACTGTGCTATTAAGGAAAGCACGTCCGTTCCCGAGGCCTGTGCAGTAGCGGACTTACGATGCATTGCCGCTGGAAGCTCCGTGTATGTTGACTCCCGCATACTTCCTATGCGAACGTCCGGAGTCTGCAGGCCTCGAGTCCCCGGCTACCGACCCAGCGCTGTCGGATAATTCTCGATCCGACACCGTTTCTGTCGGCTGGTGGGATGCTGCGATAAGCTGTGCTATGTGCACAAGAATGTCCGGCGTCGAGACCTGCGGAGGCGCAGTCTATCGCTGCTTCGCCGAGGGCAGCTCCGCATCAGATGGCTCCCGCATACTTTTCCTATGCGAACGTCCGGAGTCCATCGGTCTCGAATCCCTGGCTGCCGGATGGTGTGACCTGGTCGCCGAAGAATCCTTGATCGGCGAAGCTGGTAATATATCGGCGGTCACGCAGCCAAGGTGCGGTCGTGTGCGCTGACGAGAAGAGGAAGCCTTAGCAGTCTCAGCGGACTGCCTATACAACGGAGCGTCCCGAGCGACGGACGTATGCTCCGCTAACGACACATTTGTACCACAACATCTGGGGCCAGATGTTGTTGAACGAGAGAGGGGCCTCTCTCGCTTGCCGTCCGGATGGACCGGAACGAGCTATGAACCGGACTAAAAGGCTTCCTCCGTTCTCCCTCCGATCCGCCGTCACTGGGTGTGCATTAAGTTAATTTTATAGTGCTCGCATCACCCCAAAATTCCTTCTAGACCGCAACGGACGAACCCGGCTGCCGAACCATTCGGTGAATGGACGCTACACCGGGCGAGCTAGCGGACGTCAAAGGCCGTCGAACCTACTAGGGTCCTCTTAGGCAATTGGCGTATTACATGAGCACTTTTCCGCTAGCCCTTCATTAATTGTGACGACGGAGGCACACTGTTGGAAGACATCACAGATACATCACCCTAATCTTGATCGTCTGAAATAGAAATTGATAAAGTAGAGTGACCCTGCGGGGAAAGGACCGGAGTGTCCAAATCCCCAACAACATACCGTGACATACGCTTCCCATATTGTCATCGAAATCATACGATACAGAACCGGAGTTAATGCGAGTACACTGACCACATATAGAATGATAATAAGGTCAGAGGAAGACTTCCTCTTAAAACAATTGATCAATATCCTTTCAATGTGAAAAGAAAACAAGTCCTGGTACTCGCACTAACCCCTGGCAATCAAAAATACATAATAATAATATGATCCATTAATATAGAAAAAATAATTGAAATCAAAATATTTTGAAAAAATATTTTTTCAGAACAGCCCAAGTTTCTGAAAAGTAACGTTGAGCCCCAATGGATCCCAAGCCTAAGTGTGGACAAAAATTTTAAAAATATTTTAAACAATTTATTCAACACTTACGAACAATAATAATGTATCTAGTTATGATTGAAATAACATAAAGATATTATTATTTAGAAATCCCCCCCTCACACAGAGGGCTGTTGTAAATGTAAACAATGAGTGTAAAAACACTAAAATAAGACTCCAGGCACCCAGGCCCGAAATCAGTTACCAAAAATACACCATCTGATGCAAAACAGAGACTTCCAGGGAAGAAACTGCAGAACATCAGATGGTAGATGCAGAACACAACGCCTAACCACCCGTAGGTGAAGACGTAAACATGGGGAAAGAACAGAATTCATTCTGTTATTCAGCTAAACTCCCAAGAAATTTTAGTAATAATAATTACAGAAATTATGCCAAAAGCATGGGAGAATAGCAGGGGGGAACTTAAAGGACAGGGAGAGAGGAAAAACACTTGAAAAAACAGTGTAACTAAATAATCAGAATGACAACAAAATGGCTGCTGCCTTGAAAATAGGTAACTTAACATAATTTCATTAAAAAATTTTAAGTTACAGCCCTGATAATATTCTGTCACACATTCTTTTCCTCTCCTCCTTTTCTATCCTCCTTAGAATCACCATTTCACTAATATTTATGTGTCTGGCATCATTTAAACTGAGATTTAAAAGCACAAAGATCAGTCAGATGTTAACTGATGAAGGGCCAAACTTAGAATGATAAATGGCGCCAATTTCGGAACGTCCTTGACACTGCGCATGCTCAGTAGGGGCGAAGTGTGGAGGGCCTCTCAGGACATGTTTTCTTTAGTTTTAGATGCAAATTTTGGGGATTGGGGGGCAAAATTTGTGTTTGGCCCTATATTTTAAGAGTTAGCACCAGCTATGTCTGGGTCATTGGTACAGTATAAAAATATATAAATTCTCAGTGCTTCTTATATATTTGAAACTTCCATCAAAATATGGCCATAAAAACACAAAGAAAGGCATTACAATAAACCATAACAAGATAAAACTGTTATTTCTGGTTTTAATGTGTCCAAATTAGGGCAAAAGGGTGTGCCCAAAATAAATGAATTTAAAGGCCTGCTCTGTCATTGTTCCCTATACATAGCACAGGTAGATTGATATAATGATTCTGAACACCTGTATGTGATAAAATATATATGGTATTTCCAGCTTGCTCCTTCCTTTAATTTCACTGTTCTAATGTTCAGGAACTGTTCAAATATAACAATTAACTACAACATGAACAAATAAGTTAATGCAGATTGCTCATAATATACATGTTGAAACTGAATTTATTTTGTTGCATATGAGTATGGTGTTTTTCTTTAAAAAAAATATGTAATAAAGCAAGGAATTTGCCAAAAAAATTTTTGGTCATAATAATAAAACAATAACTGATTTTCCTTGAGGTTAATACAAGGAATTATCAACCTGAGAAAAGTAATATTCACTGAGGCCTCTGTGAATATTACTTTTCAGGGGTTGATAATTCCTTGTATCAACCTTAAGGAAAGTCAATAATTGAATATTGTTGCTTTTAACCCTTTACATAACAAAGTGGATATACAGTAGAGCCCACTTAAAGCATACTATTAATTGAAAATAGAATATGTTTCCATTCTGATGAGGGGTCATTTATATTAAGCTGAGTTTAAATTCTTTTTGAGAATATTACGGGCTGGTTTCAAACATTTCATTGAGTAAAGAGTTGCTGTAGATGAGATTTTCATTAAAGATGTAGAGAGCACAGGGTTAGTTACTCTGTTAACCCTTTACCCAACACAGACGATATCAAAATTTATTATTTTAAATATCATTTTTTCAAATTTTTAAAAAAATTTCAACAAAACCATATCATGTGACCCCTCGTTGGAACGAGCTCTGCGAGCTCGTTCCATTGAGGGGGTCACATGATATGGTTTTGTTGAAATTTTTTGAAAAATAATATTTTTTCAACTGCTAAATTTGCATATTACGCAGGCGGATGTGGCCGATTCGTTGGGTAAAGGGTTAATCATGAAAAAAATTTTAAAACCAGGAAGTGTGACTAACCCTGTGAGAGCGCGGTGGCTCAGTAGGTAGAGGTGCAGGCTGCAAGCCGAGAGGTCCTCGGTTCGAATCCCACCTGCGGCTACCGCGTTGTGCCCTTGGGCAATACACTTCATCTCCATTGCCCGCATGGGGGCACGATGACGCCGTGTACTAAGGCATACTGCATGTCGATGGTACGCATGTCTTCAACCAATCTAACCCTGCCTGTGCTGCAGTGCGGAGTTACGATATTGGGGAGCTGGCAGCTGCTCGTCGTTGCTCGGTGGTTCTCTCCGGGTACTCCGGCTTCCTCCACCCGTAAAACTGTCACGGTCATGATTAGCCATTGTGCATAAATATGTGACCTTAAACATCAATAAATAAATAGTGACTAACCCTGTGCAATGCACAAGGTTAGTCACACTTTCTGGTTATAAGAAATTAGTAACTGCCATAAGATACACACTCCATGAAAATGTTCTTTCACTAAAGCACTAATGCACAGGGTTAATCTCATAATAGAAATGAACTTACTTATAACCAGAAAGGCGAGAGTGACTAACTCTGTGTATTGCTCAGAGCTAGTTGGTAAGATAACATATACTAACCATAAGCATTGCACAGGATTAGTTGAGAGGCTGTCATACAGGGCTTATATTTCAACGAGAATCGATTCACACAAAGATTCGCGTAACAAAATCAGAGACAAACCATGTAGATTCTTACTGCACCTCTGCTAGGATTTGCGTGAAAAGAATTGAGTCAATTTAATCCTTTACCTAACAGTGGTGGCAAATTAACCCATACAAGGCTAACATGACCTGAAATGTCCTGTCACTTTGTCAATAAAATGGTACAAATATGGCGGTCATTGGAACCAAAGAGCCGAAGGTTCCAATGACAGCCATATTAGTAAGGTTTTAATGGTAACCAAAAAATGAAAGTGTCAATGACACTGTAGCTCAACATGACAAACTTGAACTTGGAAAGTTATAAATGAAATAGCAAAATTGAAGATCATTGTTACCAATGTTATTTGATGAAATTTCAACATAACAGCATTGTGTGTGCATAATGTCAGAGTAATCCATGCATTTTTAAATGTAAACTGTAAGACTTGCTAAAGGAAGAATGTTGATACACAAATGCAATATGGTCAGAGGTTATTGTAAATGGCAACTTTTTTTTACAGAAATGAATGCTAACCAATACCTCTTATCTAAAGGTCTTGCCTAATGAGCACACCAAGTTCAAAAACAATTGCTATGATAAATGTGGCCTGCAGGCCATGTCAAAGATTGTTGATGCACAAATGCAATAAATTCAAAGATTGTTGCTAACAGCAACAGTTTTTGATGGAAATGAAAACTCCTATCTTTGTCACCCTGCATAAGCATACAAAGTTTCAAAAGAACCTGATAATGAATGTGCCCTTTGAGGCATGCCAAAGGAAGATGTTAATGCACAAATGTACTAAGTAGAAGGTCATTACTTGTGGCAATGGGTTTTTTTTGTTTTTTTTATGGAAATTCATAAATATACCCTGCAGAGAGTGCAAAAGGAATAAGTTGATGCACAAATACAGTAAGTTCAACGGCTGGTGATAACGACAATAATTTTTTATGGAAATGAAAAAAAGCAGTAGCTCACATCTACAGGTCACCCCAAACACACATACCAAGTTTCAAAGTGATCTGATCATAAATGTGCCCTGAAGGGTGTGTTAAAGGGAAATATTGATCTCTGACTAAACATCAGAAAATCGACAGCTCCCATATAGATGTCACCCCACACAAGCACACCAAATTTGCAAGCGATCCAATCATAAATGTGCCCTGCAGGGTGTGTCAAAGGGAAATATTGATGCTTAACTGCACTAAGTTTTTACTAAGTTCATCGAAGGTCATTGCCAGGTTAACATTTTTTGACGGAAATGGAAGAAAATCGATAGCTCCCATCTAGAGGTAACCCCAAACAAGCATACAAAGTTTGAAACCGATCTGATCATAAATGTGCCCTGTAGGGTGTGCCAAATGGAAATATTGAGGTCTGACTAAACTAAGTTCTAAGAACGTTGGCCGTGGCAACATTTTTTGAGATAGCTCCCATCTGGAGGTCACCCCAAACAATCATACCAAGTTTCAAAGTGATCTGATCATAAATGCGACCTGTGAGGTGTGCCAAAGGAAATTGTGGACGTACGTACGTACGCCGACGGACGAGAAGTGATGGCAGTAGCTCAGCTTGACTTTGTCAAGTTGAGCTAAAAATTACCAAACTCAGTTTATGGTTTTAAAAAGCTGTGTTGGTTAAAGGGTTAACATGTGTTATCAGTATACAACTGGGGTTCAACCATGGTGGCCTCATAGGATCCTGGAACACTCACAGCTGGTATGCATTCTCACAATCATCTTCGCGAGAATCCAAATGAATTCTCCCAAATTTAGATGAAATATAAGCCCTCCATATCAAACTTTACATGAAAATATACACTGACTAAGACTGTAAAAATGCCCAGGCTTAGTTAGTTACATGTTATGCTGCAGGATACAAGCAACTAATGGAAATACTTATACCAGATTTTTGAAAATTTTTTAAAGTTAATTCGAAAAAGGAAAACATGTATTTTCAATTAAATAACTTGTTTAAAATGGGCATTGCTTAATTTAATATCCCTGGTAATTGCATATGACTCTGCAACATCAAACCATTTACCATATCTTCAATACAGGGGGCGAGGTGGCTCAGTAGGTAGAAGTGCAGATTGCAAGCCACGAGGTCCTCGGTCTGAATCCCACAACCACGCTGTGTCCTAGGGCAAGACACTTCACCCCAATTGCCCACGTGGGGCATGGTAGAATTGTGTACTAAGACGTACTGCACGTTGAAAGTGCACTTGTCTTCAACCAATGCTAACCCTACTTGTGTGGAGTTAGTATGTTGGGGAGCCTGACAGTTGCTTGCTGTTGCTCGGTGGTTCTTTCCAGGTACTCTGGCTTCCTACACCTGTTGTCATGATTAGCCATTGTGCAGAAATATGTGTCCTTAAACACCGATAAATAAATAAATAAATAATGGGAGAGGAACTATTCCATAAATATGTAATGAGGCAAACATATTAAAGACGCAACTAAATAAATATGCATAAATCAAAAAATGTAAAAAGTTTCGGGTCTCCCTGAGTTTGTACTAATATTGGAAGACACTCAAAGGCAATAAAATGTCCAATGAGGGGGTTCAAATTCAATGAGGGTTGCCTGAGAATCAAAATATGTTTTTTAACCCTTTACCTAACGAATCGCCCGCATCTGCCCGAGTAATATGCAAATTCAACAGCTGAAAAAATATTTTTCGAAAAATTTCAACAAAACCGTATCATGTGACCCCTCTTTGGAACGAGCTCGTTCCAAAGAGGGGTCACATGATATGGTTTTGTTGAAATTTTTTGAAAATACTTAAAAAATGATATTTAAAATAATAAATTTTGAAATCGTCTGCGTTGGGTAAAGGGTTTAGCCTTACACATATTTATTAACACCTACCTCTATGATGATCAGATTAAGTACACCCAGCATTATAGGTAATATCCATGTGGTGTCTGGCAATGTTAAATCAGATATCCAGAAAATACCTTCTGTCACAAGTGCTGGACATAATATTGGTGAACCTGTAAATATCCGGAACTATTAAAACTTTTTCTTTTTATATCACTTTAAGAATAAAAAACTCAACCCATATCTTTTTTTGTGCTAAGGTTGACATGATCAGCCTATGGTAATTCAGTTTTGTTCTGGAATACGTTTCAGTATACAGGTACATGTGCAGTATGAGGAAAGAGGATCAGAAGTAAAACACATGAAAAGTGGAGATTCCACTTAACTGTTAGAGTGCTAAATTATTTTTGGTCCTTAAAATTTCTTTGTGCATCTTTGCCTCATTACAATTTATGGGAGAGTGCCAATAGGCACTCTCCCATAAATTGTAACAAGGCAAATCATAACAGATAAAACTAGAGGTACTGTGAGCAAACTCACAAAGTGATACCCCCCCCGCGCCTGAAATGTATAAGTTAGATTATCTCCCCTTGGAAATGTCAGAATGGAATTATATTGCTTCATGCACATCTTCATATGGAGTTCTTCCATTGCGTAAAGTTTCATGAAAATTCTTCAAATGGTTTAGGAGGAGTTGCGCTTACAAGGATGGACAGACGGTATAAGTTAGATTATCTTCCCTTGGAAATGTCAGAACAGAATTATATTGCTTCATGCACATCTTCATATGGAGTTCTTCCATTGTGTAAAGTTTCCTGAAAATTCTTCAAACGGTTTAGGAGGAGTTGAGCTTACAAGGATGTACAGACGGTATAAGTTAGATTATCTCCCCTTGGAAATTTCAGAACGGAATTATATTGCTTCATGCACATCTTCATATGGAGTTCTTCCATTGTGTAAAGTTTCATGAAAATTGTTCAAACGGTTTAGGAGGAGTTGCGATTACAAGGATGGTCAGACAGACAGATTATCTCCCCTTGGAAATGTCAGAACAAAATTATATTGCTTCATGCACATTCCCATATGGAGTTCTTCCATTGTGTAAAGTTTCATGAAAATTCTTCAAACGGTTTAGGAGGAGTTGCGCTTACGATGGATGGACAGACGGACGGACAGGGTGATTCCTATATACCTCCCCAAACTTTGTTTGCGGGGGGTATAATAATATCACTTCAAAAATAATATGAAGACAATCCACAGGACATGAGCCTTTAAACTGTGGTACCTGCACTTCAGAATAAAGCCCAAATATGGGCTTCCAGCACTCTACCAGTTAAACACTCATACTGTATGAAAGTGTAATCACAAACAAATGGTGTAGTTTCAGCCAATGGTCCTCAGACAATGGATACAAAGTGACAAGAGGCCTCTCGACCTATATACATGTTGCTTCGCATTTGGACCACTACTTTCAGGGCAGATTTTTACAGGATAAAAAAAAAAATAAGAGAGAGGGAATATAAGAGAAATGGTTACCATGAATTCTCATCAATCCTTTACCCATTGTACACTGTACATGTTTTTTTTTTAAATATTTTGAAAAATATATTTTTTTTCAATTGCTCCATTTGTAAATTGTTTGGGCGGAATGTGGCCACTTCATTAGATAAAGGGTTAATTATGATCAGGCTCTGATGGGATGATATTAAAATTGCTGAAACATCTTATTAACCTATGCTAAAATGAAAAAATAATGGGTCAGAATCTATTTTATGCTATAATGATAAACAAAATCTAATCCTCATTCGCTGATTATGTTAAAAATAATATATTTTTTCAAACCGGATGCTCCTGTTTTCAGTTTCCTCAACAATGTCAAAGTTTTTCTGTTTGTGATCTTGACCTTGATGATATGATGCTGGTACAAAGCTGAGATACACCTTTGAGTCAGGAGCCATAATTGGTCAAAATATGAATAACATCTGTCCATGATAGCAAGTTATATGGACCAGACACAGACAAAAGTCATCAAATTGGACAACCCGGACATGAATGGTATTCAAGAATCCAGGTTTTACTGCTTGTTACCTTGACCTTGATATGACATTGAGTCAAGGTCGCGACACAATGTGAGCTTAGGGGTAACAATTGTGTGAATGAACAAGATCTGTCACAAAGATTCAATTATACAGACTAGACAAGGACTGGAAAACAATATCAAAGTTTTGCTGTTTGTGACCTTGACCTCGATGATATAACCTTGGATCTTGATAACCCATTCCCATATGCTGTGAATGCAGTACCATGATGACTAAATAAAGATGGTCGGTATTGGAATTTTGAGTTTGGTATAGGTTTTGGTAATTTTTACGGGGTATACTTCAGTATCGGTTTGGAATCTGACTTGACTGAAATTTGCTGCTAGTACCAAATGGGAATTCATATCAGGAAAATACAGAATAAGTTGTTCTTGCATCGTTCTCTCACAGCTCCACAAAAGCCACTGCCTATGAGCTCAACAGCTACATTCTTTTACAAACACAAATCATATCTATAGTAATTTTGTGATTTTTTCTAAACACACCTTAACTTTTAAAGCCCTATTTGAGGCATTTGCAATCTCAGACCATGTACCCTGCCCAAGCCATCTTCATGAAGTCTTGCTGATAATATTAGTTACCCCGTGTCTAATCACGTGGTACAGGCCTCATGGGATACGGCTGGCTTCGGGTAGGTAAAAACCCATACCACGTGATCAGACACGGGGTAACAAATTTATCTATTGACTTTCCGTTTTAGAAGTACAATCTATTTCATGTGTGAACACACACAGCATGCGATCTTTTATCTTCCATTGTTGAGCCATACAGGTTTCTGTGGAATTTTTGTGGAAAAGAGTTTTTGTGAAAATATGCCGATATGACTAGTATAAAAAAATTATTGAATTTCTTTTTTGTCTCAAAAACATAGCTTGTGAACCCCACATTTCGATGAACGCGTCTTCTATGGGGTATGAACAATTTGTAGATTTCGGAAAGAGGCTTCCACTGGGTATGGGAAATTTGTCAGTGGCTGGGCGGACGCATCGTGGGTTTCAATGAATATGGTCTTATACCACGTATCTATCAACCAATCAAATCAAAAAATTCACTTTAGTCAATAGATAATAAACAAATCACTTGGGTAGTGACTTCTAGTAAAGTCTTGGCTGCCTGTTAAATCACTGTTAACCCTTTACCTAACATGAAAAGCAGACGACACTTGCAAAAAAAATTCTTGAATAACTTATTTTTTTCATTTTTTGTCTCAAAAACATGGGTTATGACCCTCATTGGAACGAGCTCGACGAGCTCGTTCCAATGAGGAGTCATAACATGTGTTTTTAAGACAAAAAATGAAAAAAATAATGAAAATTAATTGGCAATTTTTTAGAATAGCGCTGGCCAGTTTTGGCCGTTACGTTGGGTAAAGGGTTAAGCAGCTGGACATGTACAGATTGTAGACTAGTGAGAATTCAGGACAATTGCCCAGGACACCGAGGGTTAACAAAACTGAAAAGAAAATCAGCGACTTCTTTCATGAAAATGACCCCTTCAATTGCTATTATGCCTCAACAAGGTCTAGAAATAGTGTATACAGGAAAATTTGAAAATTGAGACTGTTTGGTATTCAACGATCAGTTTGGTTCAGTTTTTCAGTATCTCCATGATATCGGTATCAGATCGGTTTCTTGCCCATATCCATCACTACAGTTACAACTAAAAGTCCTGTCCTGAAATGTGCACATATAGCACGTTGATATGCGCGTTTATCTACGCGTTATGACCATAGTAAGGCTATCAAATTGTGAACATGCGGCCTGTGCACAAGCAATGTTTCAGCCAATGGACCTCCAGGTAACCCGGAGGTCCATTGGCAGAAACATTGCCTGTGTTTGCTATGAGTAACCAGGAGAACCTGCCGTGCTTTGGATGCCATTCGATATGGCAATTGCGCGCAATTCCTACGCGCAATTAAGCCTACATAAGCGCACATTTCATGACATGACTTCTAGTTTTAACTGTAAAGCAGTCTTTTCTCGATCATATTATGATCTACTCATGATACACTTACACCAATAGATTGAGTTTTCAAACATGAAGACTGAATGAAGAAAACTAAATGAAAAGAGCATCTGAGATGCAATGATTTCATATTTCTTATTCAACAGGAGAGATTGTACAGTGCTGTGCGAAGGAAATCGGAAAAAGAATTTTGACGAGATCGCAAACCACCCACAAAGTGATAGAAATTCTCTGTCCGGTTCCTTGAGGACTTAGTCAATCATGATTTTAAAAACAGGTGGAACGACCGAGAGTGAGAGAGGTTCAAACCCATGAACTATAGCAAAGCTATCGAAGGACCATAAAACTGACACAAACTACAGGCTGGTTGGTAAATGTCCTTTATTTCTCAAACGCTACACTACTCTCTAATTCTTTTGAGATTCACCACCAATGCATCTCACTCCAGACTGCTCCCTCAGGGTGGTCAAAACTGCCACATTGCCCCAATTAATGAGGTTTGTACGAGCCCCCAAATGTAACAGATAGAGCCAAGGTTCAAATCTGTGACTCTAAGCAGGGACCAGCCTACAAGGCGAAGTAGGCGATATCTTCGCCCTTAACACCAGGTCTTCGCCCAATGTCTTTCTCTGGGCGAAGTTAAAGTCGCCTTACAGTTTTGAAAAGTCACTGAGAAAAGTTATTTCTGGCGATTCCGTTGCTAACTTCGCTTGGAAAAAATAAAAAAAAAATAAGTGTAGTGAAAGCAAATAATTGGGCAGGTTAAAGAATTACTAAATATATTGATTTTACTTCCCATGAAACTCCAAAATATAACCAACCACGGCACGATTTCGTCATGACAATTCAAGTTTTCACTAGAGTGAAGTTAGATGACAAGACGAAAATTGCTCAAGTTCTTTTTTAATGTTTCATTTCAAAAGTGATTTCCACCGGGAACGGGACAACCTGCCCCAGGGACAACCCGCCCCAAACCAGCTGGGACAACCCGCCCCAAGATCTTCATGCGCCACAGTTATCAGCTAGTTGACTATGATATTGGACTATGATTGGATTATGAGTAATAACAAATAAACTATTCAGCTGTTATTATTTGTAATATAATCATTATTAATTAACGGACAATGGATTTGTTTATTGGACTTAGTTATGTTGGTATTAAAAGTAATAACATGGGAATAATTCCGAATAAATTATTCAGCAGTTATTATTTATAACGCGATCACAATAATAACTACGCGCCGGGACATAAGGGACAACCCGCTATTTGGCTTAATTATGATGGTATTGTAAGTAATAACATATGAATAATTCCGAATGAATTATAATTACGCGCCGGGACAGAAGGACAATGGATTGAGGTCTGTGGATGTTATAATAAACATCAACAACTTTAGACTTAGATAAAGGAAAATAGATCAATGCTGTGATGAATCCATATCACGTTAAAACAACATGCCATGTCATTTGATTTTTGCGCAACAGACAAATATCATTCCTCTTAGCGGGTACCCGACTGAAACAACATGACTAAAACAACACGCCACTTCTGACTGGTCTCTACATGCTACCATTCAGTTTGGAACTATTATTAGTTTAATTCAGTCATTATGGGATGTGTTAATAGGATCAATGTGGATTGTGGATAATTTTAAACAAAATTGGATAATTTTCGATAAAAAAGTGAGTAAAAATCTTTTTTATATATTACTATCCCCCCAAAATTTTGTTTCAAATATCCGAAAAAAAATCAGGACAACCCGCCCCAAAAAGTGGGACAACCTGCCCCAAAAATAGACCTGGGGCGGGTTGTCCCTGATCCATTTCCACCATCAAACTTCACTATGCAGGGTATTTATTTAAAAACAACATTTTTGGTAATGATACAAATGTTTATTTTTTAGTTTGCAATTGTGAGTTTGAAGCATGTGATTTTTAAAAATTTCTGTTGGGTGTGTTCCATTTGTGGCGGTCACAATAAGGGTCCTACTAAAGTACCAAAAAAAAGTAGTAAGTTACAGAAATAAATGGTGTAAAAAGCAAACTGACAAGTTCAATTATCTTCCTTGATAACAGAACATTTGCCTGGAAGAAATGATTCTCTAAACTGAATTGAAATGATATTTGGTTGGCAAAAATAATTCACTAAACTGAATTTAACTCCCACTATTAGCTTTTAAACTGAATTGAACCCTTACCTAAACAGCTTTTTGTGAAATAATATTTGGTTAGCAAAAACAATTTGCTAAACTGAATGTAACCCTTTACCTAACACAGCTTTTTGAGAAAAATTTGGTTGGCAAATATAATTTGCTAAATTGAATTTAACTCTTTACCTAACACAGTTTTTTGAGAATAATATTTGGTTGACAAAAAAAATAATTGCTTAAACGGAATTTAACCCTTTACCTAAAGCAGCTTTTTTGAGAAATAACATTTGGTTGGCAAAAGTAAATTTCATAAACTGAATTTAACCCTTTACCTAACACAGGTTCTTGAGAATATTTGGTTGTCAAAAGTAATTTGATAAAATGAATTTAACCCTTTACTTGACATAGTTTTTTGAGAAATAATATGTTTTGCTCACTTCTCCCTATTTTCACCTCACTTCTCCTTAAAACCTTGGGAGGGAGAAGTGACTTCTCCCTAAATTTAGCCTCTAGGCTGGTCTCTGACTCTAAGCACACAACAATGTGACTGATTTATCATAAGTATAAGAGATCTGGACCAACTAGGCAGGTTGGTACATAGAGGATATGAAATGAGTGTTTTTCTCATATGATATTTATGAAACGAGTCTAAGAATTTTCCGTTTGGGCGAGCCTCTGGCGAGCTCAAAACGGAAAATTTGGACAAGTTTCATAAATATCATATGAGAAAAACCCTTATTTCATATTCTATTTATCATATGACACACACACGCACAAATTAGCCACTTAGTAGGACTTTTCAACCCATCACCTAACTGGAGTTGCAGACGGCACTTGGAAAAAACATCCCTGTATAAGTAAAAATTTTCATTTTTGCTTCAAAAACATAGGTTATGACCCCTCATTGGAACGAGCTCGTTCCAATGAGGGGTCATAACCTATGTTTTGGAAGCAAAAAGTGAAAATATAAAAAAAAAATGAATGGCGTTTTTCTTGTAGGTAAAAGATTAATACAATATAACCCACCCAAAATAGGACAAATAATGTAAATTCCCCCTTCTGAAATTATGCAAATGTCACTGAGTTGTATTTTGTTTCTCCAATCAAAGTGTCCCGTTTTGAAATTGACCAATGAATGCTCCCTACTTCAATTATGCAAATTATGAAAATGTGGCCCAGTTTTATTTTGTTCAGCCAATCAAATTGTCTAGTTTTGAAATTGACCAATGAAATTGATGGAAGGCTTTATTTATCACTGATTAATATGAAAACAAAATATCAAATGTTTTAAAGTGAACAAAACAGACGAGTCATATGATAAATGTAAATATCCTTTAAACTTCAACTGATACACAGGCATGATATTATAGATTTATAAATAAAATTAATTAAAATGAAACCATCCAGGATATGTTTCAAAATAAAGCTTTTCTGTCCGAAAAAAATATTAATTCCCATTTTAAAAATACAGTTGCGGGCTGTTTACAAATATATCTTTGAATATACACGATAATGGCCTGAAAGACCACTCACATTTAAATTTTATAAGTACATGTAAAGAATGGTAATGAAACTGAAAACTCTCATCCCATCATTAAATTTCTGAGTTAAAATAGTCTGCTTTACAGTTAAAACTAGAAGTCCCGTCACGAATTGTGTGCTTATCTAGGCTTAATTGCGTGTTGGAATTGCCATATCAAATGGCATCCAAAGCATGGCAGGTTCTCCTGGTTACTCATAGCAATCACAGGCAATGTTTCGACCAATGGACCTCCAGGTTACCCGGAGGTCCATTGGCTGGAACATTGCTTGTGCACAGGCGATATATATATGTACATAATTTGATAGCCTTACTATGGTCATAATGCGTAGATTAACGCGCAGATCAACGTGCTATTTGTGCACATTTCGTGACAGGGCTTCTAGTTTTAACTGTATGTTTAATAGTTACCTCCAGCGAGAGACAGTCCAGCACCACTCATATTCCTTAATGCAAATGAAACTGAAAACCACATTGGTAGCTGCACAAGGACCACTACAGAACATTTCATTGGATGACAGTTGTCTCGAATATATAAGTCCCTAACTAGGTTCTTCATCTACAATATTAGTAAAAGATCAGTTTCAGTTACAAGCTGCAGTGACAACAAAATCAAATCTCTTTACAAACAAGAAAAATTTTGTCAAACTATCATTTGGTCAGACAAGATATTTGATAAGACTCCACAAAGTAGATCTTCTGTTTCTCAGGCCATTTTTGTAAAATTGCATGTGGACGTGTGATTTTGTATTTTATTTTTTTACTTTTGTAATTATTTTTTTGCCATCAAAAGTTCATGTCCTTGGTTTGTTTTAAGTTTTAGGCCTCATATGTATAGGTTGTAGTCCAGTGAGAATTCAGGACAATTGCCCAGGCCCATGAGGGTTAACAAAACAGAAAAGAAAATCAGTCACTTCTTTCATGAACATGCACCCTTTAACTCCCATTAAGCCTCAACAAGGCCTTATAAATAGTATATGCGGGAAACATTTAAAATTCAGATGGTTTTGGTATTCAATGATTGGTTCAGTTTGGTTTTTAGGTATCCCATTATATCGGTATTGGTTCGGTATATTGCCTGTCTCCACTTTTAATGCCATTTACAAAAGTGTACTACATCACAGTAGTGGAGGGGGGGGGGGAGTTATAGTGGATCATTGATCAGCATGCTAGACAACTTCAGATTGTAAGGTCAATAGTTTAATTCTGATCTGTGCCATCTGAAGTGTGTCCTTGGGCAAGACAGTGAAGACTCTTATTCCACATTGTTTATGTGACAGCGTACTGGTGCCATTTACTGCAAAGCACTTCGATGGAACACGTGCCTTCAACCAATGCTACAGTTGAAACTAGAAGTCCTGTCATGAAATGCACACAAATAGCATGTCGATTTGCGCATTAATCTACGCATTATGACCATAGTAAGGCTATCAAATTCTGTACATGTGACCTGTGCACAAGCGATTTTTCAGCCAATGGACCTCCGGGTAACCCGGAGGTCCATTGGCAGACACATTGCCTGTGTTTGCTATGCGTAACCAGGAGAACCTGCCATGCTTTGGATGTCATTCGATATGGCAATTGCGCGCAATTCTTACGCACAATTAAGCCTAGATAAGCGCACAGTTCATGACAGGACTTCTAGTTATAACTGTATCTCTATGGTGAACACAAAGGTCCACTGAATATATAAAGGACATCTAGTGTTTTTGAGTGGTTACCAAAAATGATCTCATGAGTGACCGAGACAAGTGAGATAATTTTCGGTATCCACTCAAAAACACTAGATTTTCTTTTTATTATATGCTTTTTATAAGAATCTGAAAGTTCCACTCATTTCAACCTTGAATTGATGCATGAAAGTAAACAGTGCATTGAATCATTGAAACGTGGAAGTGATATGATTGATATTCGGAACAGATAGCGTCTTGCAATCTGATTCAGCTGGTGGGTTTCTAGTCCAAACATGGCCTGAAATTCAGTCTGTAATATAAATTTTTGGCTTGGTATGTCCTTTGAAGCCATGTTTGGACTAGCAGGTTTCATGCATTAATTCAAGGTGAATATGTGATGAATTATTGCTGGAAATGATCGGTATCCATTCAAAAACACTAGATTTACTTTTCATTATACGTTTTTAGAACAAACTGATCTTTTCCAGTGATAATTTGACTTGTATTCACCTTGAAGTGATGCTTTGAAAGCCGCCATTTTGATTGATACTGTGAAAGTGAAAATTTCTATATCTTCACAGTGGGGGATACGATTTCCATCTTTCCACAATTTCTTCGATAATCTATCGTTTAGCGTACAATAAATTTATTAATTGGTGTGTAATCCTTTACCCAATGCACACGATATCAGACTTTATTATTTTTTCATTTTTTTTCCAAAATATCATTAAAACCATGTCATGTGACCAAGCATTGGGAAGAGCGTGATATGGTTTTGCTAAAATTTTTTGAAAAAAACGTTTTTTTCAGCTACATAATTTTTAAACCAGAAATGGTCTGTCACCCGCTATACCCCCACCGTGGCATACCGCCTAGTGTGGGTGACTGAAAAGGGGCATTCAATTTTTCTAAGTAAAAAAAAATCCAACATGGCTGCCAGTCGGACATCTTGAAACCGTGCGAGAAAGAAATTATGTCAGACACTTCCCCTAATCATGTTAATCATTTTTGATAAGTTTCATGAAAATGTGGCTAAAACTGTGAAGTAGTTCACTCCACAAGTTTACATAAAAAAATTCAATATGTCCACCAGTCGGCCATCTTGAAACTGAGTGGGAAAGAAATTATGTCAGGCGCTTCCTCTCATCAGGTTGATCATTTTTGTGAAGTTTCATGAAAATGCGGCTAAGACTGTGGAAGTAGTTCACTTCACAAGTTTACATAAAAAAAAAAATCCAATATGGACGCCCGTCAGGCATCTTGAATCCGATCGGGGAAAAAATTATTCCACGCACTGCTACCCATCATGTTGATAATTTTTGTAAAGTTTCATGGAAATGCAGCTAAAACTATGGAAGTACAGTAAAACCTGTGTTGAGAGACCACTGTCTTGAGAGACCACCTGTCTTGAGAGACCACATCTACCAGGCACCGATTGGTTTTACTCTATAATGGACCTGCTATGGGAGACCACCTGTCTTGAGAGACCACCTGTCTTGAGAGACCACTGTGACCTGGTACCAACTAGTATTTTTATGCCATAATGGACCTGTCTTGAGAGACCGCCCCTTTGAAGACTGAAACCATGACAAAAACTTTTTACCTGTTCTGGAATTGGAAAATCCATTGTGGTTATACTAACATAATTAAAAGCTCTTAATTGGGTTTCTATTGCTAACTCATTACAGATTGAGATGTTTTTATAAGACCCCTGTGAAAAGATTAGGATTATTGCTGAATAAACAATTTCATACATACCTGAAATGTGACAGATAGGAATAAAAATAAATTTGTGTTGAAAATCTTTTTGTAACAAATTGAAATGGACTGTTATAAAAATTATAAAAATAAATTAGTGTTGAAAATCTTCAATGAAGATTTTCAACACTAATTTATTTTTATAATTTTTATAACAGTCCATTTCAATTTGTTACAAAAACTTCATAAAAAAGAACAACTACAAAGTAATTACAAAAATCCATTCTTCTCCATTTCTGAATTTTGTGGTTGGTTATTCGCTGACTTGAGAAAACCTGAAACCTGTTATGAGAGACCACCTGTCTTGAGAGACCACTTTTGTGTGGCCCAAAGGGCGGTCTCTCAAGACAGGTTCTACTGTAGTTCGCTCCACAAGTTTACATATGTAATGGACCGACAATGACGACAGACTGACCGACTGACAGAGAAGTTGACTCCTATATACATGTACCCCCCACTAAAACTTTGTTAGGAGGGTGGATGTGACCAATTCATTAGGTAAAGGGTTAAGATCAAGTAAATGGTGTATAAAGTCATATATATTTGCATGATGACTAATCAGGATTGCCATGGTGCATTTAAATATAATATACATTGGAGGCAAATAATCATATGCTATACAAATAACGAATGAATCCAACAGAGAGGGAGTAAAAAGATATACTTTTCTCCTGGATCAAAAGGAGTGAAAGAACTTTTCCTACTACTATAGTAGAATAGTTTGGTAAAAATGTCTGGATACATGTACAATACGTGGAGAGTGTATTATCATTAAATCACCCGCAGAGTGGGATTCCACCTGAGCAATTATTGCAAATTTGTTGCAAAGCATAACCTTCACAAGCAAAGTTCCAGCCAATAGATGTCCGGGTTAAACCCAGAGGTCCATTGGCTGAAAAATTTATAGTAATTTATATATTTTTTATACTTACCAATGATCCAGACATAGCTGGTGCTAATTCTCAAAATCTAGGGCCAAACACAAATTTTGCCCCCCAATCCCCAAAATTTGCATCTAAAACCGAAAAAATCATGTCCTAAATGGTCCTCCATACTTTTCCTCCACTGCGCATGCGCAGTGTCAAGGAGGTCTCAAAATTGGCGCCAATTATCATTCTTACAAGCAGTGCTTGGTCAGCGCTATGTATTCAGCGGGGAGGTATGAGTTCCCAACTCCTGGGAGGGTCATCCCCGTCTGGGGAATTGGTAAGTATTAGTGTTGGGCGTCGGGTCCGATAATCCGAATCCGATCCGATCCGAATCCTAATGGATTCAGATTCGGATTGGATTTTCAATTGTGTTTCGGATTCGGGTTCGGGTCGGATTCATGATAGGCAATCGGATTCTGAAATTTGAATAGGTTAGGTTAGGCCACGAAGTTGCAGACGCCTTCGCCGCCTTAATTAGTGAATTAATGAAAGTTAATGGCTGATTTTGTTAAATCCCTCTCAGTTATAGGGTAAGTTGATCTCAAAATTACTCACACCATGGCGCTTCGCACGTGGGGCGTCCCTTCTATTCAGAAACCCTGGAACCGCCCTTGTTGGTCAATGGTCATTAACGTTTATTCAACATTCTACCCGTCTCTTCATCACTTCTCAGAAATTTCTAGTACGCTATAGCCCAAGGCTCCAAGTAATATAGGTTATTTTCCAAACTTCCCATCGGAGAATGGATGGTCTGCCCCCACCCCCACCCCCCCCCCCCCCACCCCTACCCAACTATTCTCCATCAAAGATATATTCTATGAGGTGAGTGTTACTGCCAACTGCCAAAGTTACTAAATTTGATATTATTCTTGGAACGCAAATTATGTAGTACAGTTATGAATCTATGATACGTGCACTCGACGCACTCGTGCAGTCGTGCATGTGTTCAAATGTATTGTCGCAAAACCGTTGGGTAATGGGTAATTGTATAAAATACTATAAATGAACAAATTTAATGGAAGGTTCCTTCACAAATGAAAGGTGCAGAATCTTGCATATGTTCGCAATTTTGCAGCATTCGCTCCACAAATCTGCATTGTGTGAGACTTAAAGATTCATAACTAAAAATAAACATGATTTGTCGGATTCGGATTCGGGTCGGATTTAGGGGCCGATTTCGGATTCGGATTTCGTTTGGATTCAGGAGAGCTTTCGGATTCGGTTTTGGATTCGGATTTGATGAAACTCAGTCGGATCGGATTTCCCACACTCGTCGGATCCGACACCCAACACTAGTAAGTATAAAAAATATCTAAATTACTATAAATTTTTTAACATTTTTATACTGTACCAATGACCCAGACATAGCTGAATAGAAAAAAGGCTGGAGGGCCTAGGACATAGAGGAAAATCCAATAAGCTCAACTATATAATAAAGAGGTAACCCCTTAAGGAGAAAAGGAGTATTAGGCTTTACATGTATCTTTCATATTTATGATAAATTAGAAAGACACAGCACCCTTCATAATTGAGCATAATAACATCCATGTTCTCTATTAACATCCAGTATAACCCTTTATACTAATTATTTTTAAAGTAAGCCAATAAATAAAGTAAGTCCAGAGAATTGAGACTCTTTAAAAGTGTCCGAGGATTGACACGTGACATATACAAATGCTTCACACCGAGCTATACTTTAAAAATATGACATGAATGAATCTAAACATTAGCTTTACACTTTAAAACCATCCCGGTACCGACTCAGAATTACTGACTCCGGAGGAGGTATCCCCTTGCTTTTCACTATAAAGCAGGTGACCTAAGGGAACACCCTCCCCCCCCCCCCTTCCCCTTGCCCTGGGTCAAATAGCCCAGGGCGAAGAGGGCAGCAGGACAGAGTCACTGCCAGAACAGAAAGCCTGCATAACTATAGTTGCAACTGTTTAGTGGATGACATTCTGAGCAACAGATAACGGACCTAAACAATGCAGGTCTCCAGAAATGGACTCAATATTTCTGAGATAAAAATTCGTGAATGTGGTTGGCTGAGACCAATATGCAGCCTTCATTAAATCTGTAATAGCAACACTATTTGCATAAGCCCAATATGTAGAAAGAGCTCTTACTTCATGAGCCGAAATCTTAAGCACTGACTGCTGAGATGAAGATAGATTATCATAAGCAGTACGGATAGTTAATTGAATCCATCTAGCAATAGAATGGACCGTAATGTCCTTTCTATTAGGCATCAGAGACAGAAAGAAGCGTTTTCGTCCCTTTTCTGATAAACTGAGATCTTCGTTTATAAATACGTAAAGCTCTAACCGGACAGAGTAAAGGCCTATGCCTGTCTGAAGATGGAAGGGCCTTAATAACAATAGGTTCCGGATATTTATTAGGAGCCTGATTCTTAGCCAAAAATCCAACATTAGTAGTAAAGGTAATAGTGTTCCCGACACTACGATAGTGAGAATCGTCCACAGATAGTGAATGAAGCTCACTAACTCTTCTAGCCGAAGAGAAAGCTAAGAGAAATGCTGTCTTATAAGATAAGAATTTGAAGTCCACTGTCTCAAGAGGCTCAAATGGCTTTTCTTTTAGTTTAAGAAGAACCCAAGCTAAATTCCATTTAGGAGTTAATCTAAGGGTTCTAGGTCTATTTATCGAGAAGTTTCTAACTAATTTAGATAAAGAGACATTAGATCCAATTTGTAAACTATCATAGTGTGCATAGGTATCAGATAACCTAGACCTATAACCTTTAATAGTAACAGGCTGCAGTTTGATCTCATCAAACAAGTATACTAGAAAGTTTGCAATGTCTGGAATGGAGGGATCAAAAATGTCAACAGAATGATCTCTACACCAACGACAAAAAACATTCCACTTAGACGCATAGTTTAGTGAAGAGGAGGTCCTCCTACAGTTAGAAATTGCGTCCACTGCTCGTCCTGTAAAATGCTTGCCGCGCAAGAAGGACCGCACAATGGAAATACATGAAGGTTGAGACCTTGCGGGTTGTGATGTAGTTGACGCGATTTCCCCTGCGAAAGAAGATCCTCTCGGGGAGGAAGCTTCCACGGTATGTCCCAGAGCAGACACCTGAGTAGATTTATCCACGGTCTCTGTGGAGACAGAGATGCTACCAACAGAATTTTGCATTGAGATTGTTTTATCTTTAGCAATATCTGCTGAATCAACGGCGCTGGAGGATACGCATATCCTATCATTCCGTCCCACGAGATCGATAGAGCGTCTACTGTATATGCTCGGGGATCCGGATATAGTGACACATACGTCTGCAACTGATTGTTGAGCTGTGTCGCAAATAAGTCTATCATTGGCTGCTCCCATTGGTAGCAAATCTGATTGAATACCTGTTTGTTGAGAGTCCATTCTGACGGCAACAAGCAACCCTTCTGTGAAAGGGAGTCTGCTAATACATTCAGACGACACGGAATATGACGGACCGAAAGTAGAACTTGGTGCTCCAGTACAAACAGAAGGATTCTTTCCGTTAAATTGAATAACGGAACGGAATGAGTGCCTCCCTGGTTCCGAATATACGCTACTACTGTCATATTGTTGGACAGGATTTGGACATGTGTTTTCTGAATAATGTTCATCCAATGACGTAGTGCAAGCCAAATTGACATCATTTCTTTGATGTTTATGTGCTTGCCTAGAAACTGCGGATCCCAAAGACCCTGGCACTTCGAATCCGTTGGGATCAATGTTGGACCCCAACCTGTTTGACTGGCATCCGTCATAATAGTAAAACTCGGATCCAGCAACTGCAGTGGAACTCCCTGAATCAACCACTGAATGTTTGCCCAAGTCTGAATCTCTTGTTTCACTTGATTTGACAAGAGAACGTCTATATCGAGCGAATGAATCTTTACACTCCAATTCTGAGTCAAGAAAATTTGGAGAGGACGAGTGGCGAATGCTTAACCGCCCCATCGGAATGAGATCCGCAGTGGCTCCGCACAGACCTATCAGTCTCATGAACTCTCTCGCTGTGACTTTGTCTGAGTGAAGACAATAGCGAGCGTAACAACTGATTAATTTCGCTCTGGTTAACGGCAGACGAACGAGATTGTTGTGCGTCTCGAAGCTCATTCCCAAGTGGGTGAATGACTTGGACGGCACCAGATCTGACTTCTCCTCGTTTATTATAAAACCAAGACATCGGAGTAATAGAAGCAGATTCTGCACATCATTCTGAAGCGTTAACTCGTTGCCGTACCTCTGAAGAATGTCGTTCAGGTAGGCCGACATTACCGCAGACGAATGAGCTCGGAAATGTATCATTACTGAGTTCATTATTCGAGTGAAAGCCCAGGGCGCTAGGTTCAAACCGAAGCACATCGCTCGGAACTGATATACAACTTCTGGGACTGTGAAGCGTAGATACTTTCTGAATGTCGGATGTACCATGACGTGAAAGTACGCATCCTTGAGATCTATGCTTGTAGCATAGTCGTTCACCCGAATACTCGCTCCGACTGATCGAATGGTCTCCATATAGAACTTCGGAGCAACGATCAGCTTGTTTATCCAGCTCAGATCTATGACTGGACGGAATGAGCCGTCTGGTTTCGGAACCAGAAACAGATGGCTGTAGAAACCCGGTGATTCCAGGTCTTCTACGACCTCTACCGCGTTCTTCTTCAGAAGAGACTGTACTTCTGATAGAAGAGCGTCTCTTTTCTGTGGATTTGACGGAAGCTGAGTCCATTTTGGACTTCGAGTTAATGGAGGCTTTCGTTTGAAGGATATTCTTAGTCCTTCTGAAATTACCCCTCGAACCCAGGGGTCGTCCGTAATTGACGCCCGTTTGTTTATAAAACTTGACAATCTTCCGCCTACCAGAACACGATAGACGTTCATACCATCACCTCCTGGACCTGCGAGGCTTGCGGAAGGAGAAACTACGTCCTCCATGACCCGCACCTCGCCCCGTCGACCTAGGGACATCTGACCGGTTATCTCGGCCAGAATAACGTCCCCCACGTGAGTCGCTGCCTTGACGGTCTCCAGAATAAGACCTAGAGGACGCATAGGAACCTCTATAGGAACTTCTCTTGGGCGTACTTGTCCCAGAAGTGCCTGTCTTACTCTTTTCTGCTGTATCCGACTTTTTAGAAGCAGATTTGAATAGCAGAGAATCCGAAGCTTTCATAGTTATCTTATCATAAATTGCTGAAAGCTTGCTGTCGAAGAGAAGCTCTCCGGAGACCAAAGCGACTCTGAGAGAGTTTTTCACCTTACCATCCACGCGCTTGGATGTAGCTAAGGCTGCGTCACGTCTAACCAACTCCAGGTTTGCCACTGAAAGGGTGGAGTTATACGTGGAATAAGCTACTGCCCTTGAAAGAACTCTTAATGAGGATTGTATATCCTGGAATTCTTTCCCTTGAAGACGTAATGATAACGCTTTAGTAAGGTGATCTGCGTATGATAAAGCGTCTAAGTTAACTCTATTATAATTGTCGTTTCCAACGTCGTGGTTGGAACTGATATAGACCATGGTATAGACAGTTCTAGGTTTTCAGCCTGGTCGTCTAGACGTAGAGGAACTCTTGGTATGCCCTGTCCTGCCGTTTCGAATTTATTCCTTGAATTGATGAAAGGCAGATGTAGAGAATTTGCGGACAAGAAACCATACTTGCTCGTTTTGGTAGCAAGCTTATATATAGCATCATTCAATAATTCAAATGTTCTTGTGACATTATTGGACTGTGTCGGAAACTCAGGGACGATGTCCCTAAACCAATCAAAAAATTCTGTGTCCAATGACGCTGTAAGTCTCTTATCCGGCATCGCAGCATTCTGGTCCGACGGAACAACCTCTGGAAGATAATCTACGGCAGCTTTATGTTGTTCCGAAAGGGAAAGTTCCAGATCCTCTGAATCCCTTTTGCCATCCTGTCGGACCCTATGAAGTTCTCGGTCGTCCGTACCTGATGCTTCAGCGGAGCGTACCGACCCAGTGTCATCAGATAATTCCTGATCCGACAGAGATTCTGTCGTCTGCTGGGATGCTGCGATAAGTTGTGCTATTTGTGATAGCACATCCGTCACTGAGGCCTGTGGAGCAGCGGTCTTACGTTGCTTTGCCGCTGGAAGCTCCCTGGATGTTGACTCCTGCATACTTCTTTTATGTGAACGTCTGGAGTCTACAGGCCTCGTGTCCCTGGCTACCGGATGGCGTGACCTGGTCGCCGTGGAATCCCTGATTGGCGAAGCTGGCTGGATATCCGTGGTCACGTAGCCAAGGTGCGGTCGTGTGTGCTGCCGTGCGGATGAGGAAGCCATATCGACAGTCTCTCCGGACTGTCTATACAACAGAGCGTCCCGAGCGGTGGACATATGCGGTGGACATATGCTCCGAATGCGAAACGTTTTGTACCACAACATCTGGTCCCAGATGTTGTTGTATGAGAGAGGGACCTCTCTCGCTCGCAGCCCGGATGGACCGGTACGAGCTAGGAACCGGACTAATAGGCTTCCTCCGTTCTATCCTCTGATCCGTCGTCACTGGGTGTGCACTTTGTCTTATTATAGTGCTCGCATCACCCAAATCTCCTTCCTGGACCGCAACGTATGAACCCGGCTGCCGAGCCATTCGATGAATCGTCGCTACACCGGGCAAGCTAGCGGACACCAATGCCGTCGATCCTACTAGGGACCTCTTAGGCAATTGACGCATTTCCATGAGCACTTTTGCCGCTAGCTCTTAATTTAACTGTGACGACGGAGGCACACTTTTGGAAGACATCACGGAAACATCACCCTGTTCTTGTTCCTCTAAAAAAGAGATTGATAAACTAGAGTGACCCTGCGGAGAAAGGACCGGCATGGCCTTTTCCCCGCTAACAACATACCGTGACGCACGGTTCCAATTTGTGTCATCCCAATTGACACACACTGAGCAGGAGTTAGTGCGAGTACACTGACTACAATTAATACAATGATTATGAAAGTCAGAGAAAGATTTCCTCTTATTACAACTTGAACAATATCCTTTCATTGTGAAAAGAACACAAACAGTCCTAGTACTCGCACCAACCCCTGAAAACAAAGATACATAATAACATGATCCATTAACATATAGAAAAAATAATTGAAATCAAAAACATTTTTTGAAAAAATATTTTTTCAGAAAAGCCCAAGTTTCTGAAAGTAACGTTGAGCCCCAATGGATCCCCAAAAAGCCTAAGTGTGGACAATTTTTTTAAAAATATTTCAAAAAAATTAATGCAAGACTTACGTATAATAATAATGTATCTTGTTATGATTAAACTAATACAAAGACAAGAAATCACTCTCAACAGAAACCGTTGTCAATGTAAACAAGAAGTGTATAAAAACTGGAAACATGACTCCAGGCACTGATAAACATGGCCCGAAATCAGTTACCAATTACAACACTATCTGATGCAAAACAGAGACTTCCCAGGAAGAAACTGCAGAACATCAGATGGTAGATGCAGAACACAACGCCTAAACACCCATGGGTGAGGACGTAAACATGGGGAAAAAAACAGAATTCATTCTGTTACCAAGCTAAAACTCCCAAGAAATTTTAGTAATAATATTACAGAAAATATGCCAAAGGAAAGGGAGAGAGGAAACACTGAACAAGCAGTGTAACTTTATAGCAAGAATGACAACAACAGGCCCATGCCTTGAAATTAGGCAACATAACATACATGTAATTTCATAAAAAAATTTTAAGTTACAGCCCTGATTATTTCCTGCCACTAATTTTTCCTCTCCTCCTTCTATTTCCTCTTTAGATCCACCATTTCTCTAATATTTATGTGACTGGCATCATTTAAACTGAGATTTACAAGCACAAATATCAGTCAGATGTGAACTGATGAAGGGCCAAACAAAGAATGATAATTGGCGCCAATTTCGGGACCTCCTTGACACTGTGCATGCGCAGTGGAGGAAAAGTATGGAGGACCATTTAGGACAGGATTTTTTCGGTTTTAGATGCAAATTTTGGGGTTTGGGGGGGCAAAATTTGTGTTTGGCCCTAGATTTTGAGAATTAGCACCAGCTATGTCTGGGGCATTGGTACAGTATAAAAATATTGCTTGTGTTTTTTGTCCATATGTGCAGAATTTTAAAGTGATACATTGGGTGATAACTCCACTCCATGGGTGATTTAGTTACAATACACTCTCCACGTACTGTAGAAAATAAGAGAGGACCTATCCTGCTGCATTTTACCTGTCCATCTGAAGCATGTGAAAATACAGTGGAACCCACTTAATTGGATATCTCTTAACTGAATAACCCTGTTAATTGAATATAATTTTCACACACAAAACCATTTACCATACTTCCAGTACAAATCTGACCTGTTAATTGAATATAGGAAATACCTGCTGATTGAATAAAAAATCTTTCGAACATGTCAAGAAATTACCTTGACACTCCCCAGTTTTCCCCTTCTTATAGACCTATTTGGCCTCAATACATCCAACACAGGCATTTAACCTATTATATCTTGTTTGACAGAGCTCTGCCAAACAAGATGTAATAGAATAAATGCTAAGTTGTCTCTAGAATACAGGAAAGTGACACAATCCCTGTTAATTGAATACTCCTGTTAATTGAATAATTTTCATTGGCAAAGTGGCTATTCAATTAACAGGATTCCACTTTCCACTTTGTAGAGAGGGATGGAACATCTTGTCTTCCAAATGTCCAAGCCAACAGAAAATACTGACGGAAGAGAAAGGAGGATACATGTTCATCAGTAAAAAGACACCAACTGTTGTCAGTACTTATTGTGAATTAACTTGGTCATAATTAGAATTCGGATCATGTAAGGCAAAAATAACATGAGCCAAGGCTTATATTTCCATGTGAATCCGCAAATCGATTCATGCAACAAAACCAGCAAGAATCCATGTAGATTCTTGCTGCACTCTGCTAGGATTTGCCGGAAAAGAATTGAGTCAATTAAATCCTTTACCTAACATAGCGACAGCAAGTTACCCACCACTAGGCTAACATGACATGAAATATCCTGACACTTTGTCAATCAAATTGTACAAATATGGCTATCAATGAGCCAAATCCAATGACAGCTATATTTATATAAGTTTTTATTGGTAAATAATGTTTATTTTTTTAAAAATTATCAAATTCAGTTATGTTTTAGCTGCGTTGTGTAAAGAGTTAACATACATTCTCAGTATACAACAGGGGATAAACCATGGTGGCCTCATGGGATCCTGAGACACTGATAGCAGGTATGGTTTCTTGCAACCATTTTTGCGAGACTTCAAATGGATTAGTGTTAAACCGATGATCGGAATCGGCCACCACAATCGGCCGAATGTGGGCAATCGGATGACAACAGCAACGGCTCCTGGAACATCGATTCAACCGATTGTTGCCAAGCATTTCTTTGTGATGATTCATTAACCACATTTTATTATCTTCAGCAATTGTTCAATTGTTAATGTAAAGTGATGTCAGTGATAACATTCAATAAAGTTGACAAACAACCACAATGTGTATTCTTAATTTCTCTAGACGCCCCTTTACGGGATATACAAGTTAAACAACATTTGAAGCTTACAACTGAGCATACTTGCGTCAATCACCAGTTCATACCGGAAAGGTTGCACTCCGCTGACTTAGATCGCAGTAAAATGACCAGTCGCGCACACTTGGACTGAGAGCTAAGTGTACCACCCAAGTGTGCACGTGTGGTCATTTTACTGTGACCTGAGTCAACAACGTTTAACAATGTGAAATATGTTACATTTAATGTAGTTCTTTTAAGCCTCGATATGTCTAGTACGTGTAGTGCACAGTATTACAATTGGAATCGGCATCGAAATCGACCGATTGTGAGCTCAAATAACCGGTAATCGGTTAACGGCCATTTTTGTTAATCGGTTCAACACTAAAATGGATTCTCCCAAATTTAGATGAAATTTAAACCGCGCATGAACCTGTATAAAAAATGACGTTGGATGCTGATCTGAACTAAACATAGAGGAGGTTGATACAAAAGTCAAGCATTGTGACCTGACCTGCTTACATTTGCAGCAGATGCGAGATGGAGATAAATGTGTTTATAATACCATGACACTGGTAAATGGAATAATTCCATATATGTGTTAATATATAGTACAAGAGTCCCCACAGGGCCTGAAGCGCTCACCTTGAACAGAACACGATATAAACAGAGTCCAAGAATGAATCTACATTAAGCACTCCATCTCCATAGGATACACTGTCAATCTTTGAGCCCCTCAGGAGTGACTAAAATAGTCCAAGCATCAAGCCTTTTCTTCAGTTGATCATAATGTAAAAAGTGGACCGCCCCTATGAAGCCCCTTGATACAGCCTATGTGGATTAATCTTAGTTACACACCTCTAGAGGGTACTGAATACAAAACTTCTAATTCTTCATCTACATGGCCAATTCCGGCCCCAACAGGGAGCCCAAATATTAACCCGATTTGAACAAAGTTGAATCTGCCCCCCCCCCCCCCCCCCCCCCCCCTAGAGATGTTGTATACCAAAAATGAAAGCATTCAAACTGAGGGATCTGAAGAAGATTTTTGAAGAAATTCCCTCATATTGCTCTAAGTAAAAATTTGGGTTCCCATAGCGAGCCCAAATATTAACCTTACGGACCCAATTTTAACAAATTTGAATCTGACCCTCCTAGAGATTTTGTATACCATATATGAAGGCATTTTGACTGGTGAATCTGAAGAAGAAAATTTTTAAAGAAATTTCCTCATATTGCACTAAGTTAAAATTTGGGTTACCAAAGCGAGCCCGAATATTAACCTACATACCCGATTTGAACAAACTTGAATCTAAACCCCCTAGAGATGTTGAACATTAAATATGAAAGCATTCTTACTGGTAGATTTGAAGAAGATTTTTAAAAATTATCCCCCATATTGCACGAAGTTAAAATTTGGGCATCCATAGGAAGCCCAAATATTAACCTGGGGAGTTGGTTTGAACAATCTTGAATCTAACCCTCATAACAATGATGTATACCAAACATTAAAAGGTTCTGACTGGTGGTTCTGAAGAAGATTTTTAAAAAGAATATTCCCCATATTGCCCTAAGTTAAAAATTTGTCCAAATATAAACCAATGGGCTTCATTTTAACAAACTTGTATCAGTCCCACCTATGGATGCGGTATACCAAATACCAAAAGATTCTGACTGACCATTGGTTCTGGAGAAAAGATTTTTTTTTAATTCTTGCAAATATGCTTACTAAGCATTTTTTTATGCCCCCCCCCCCCCCCCCCCCCCCCTTAAAGAACACCCTAACATAACCGATGGCAATTTTTGTTTACCATTCAACTCTACTGGTCCTAAGGATGTTTCAAAACAAATAACAGTTCTCTGTTCCGTGTAGTTTGGGAAATATGGGCATTTGAAAATATTTCTATTTTTAGCTCCCGCAGGAATTTTTTTTTTTTTGCACAAGTCAAGAACTTATGACCCAATAATACCACATACCAAATTTGGTTCAAGTCGGACTATCGGTTCAAAATAGAAATTTTGGGCTGGCTCAAAAATCTTACCCCTCCCACTTCCGAATTTCGTTTGAACAAACTTGATTCTACACCTCACAAGGAAGCTCCATAACAGATATCAAGTCATTGTACCCACTGGTTCATGAGAAGAAGATTTAAAAAATATTTTGTAGCATTTTCCCAACCTCCTCCCTATGGGGCTGGGCATGTTGAGCTGAAAAAAAATGCAAACTTTCACTTGAATTGGCCCAGTGGTTTTGGAGGAGAAGACCAAAACATGGTGGAGAGCAATTAGATAAGCTCAGCTTGACTGTGTCAAGGTGATCTAAAAACAACATTGGTCTTCCATACATAAACAAAAGATGTAAGACAAATGGACCTGAAGAGTGCAAGCAGTAAGGAATCACTGACAAAAGGCCAAGGATATAAAAATCTTAACTGAGATTCCTGCAACTATGAAGAAGAAATAGCATAAGTGCCAGAAGAGTTTAGCCCATGGTACCAGTGACAGCATCATTTCTGCCGAGTGAGTTTACATTTAATATAAAACAAACAAACAGTAAAATGGAATACAGTTTGGCTGCAGTGGAGTGGCCACTTTCCACAGGTGGACAATATTTCCATGGACACACTTATATCAGATTCCAAACATTAATTATAGGAACCAGAGTGCACTGTCACAGTGCCGAAGCTGCGACGATTCGTGCAATGCCAATGATGTTTTAAAACTCGTTGGTGACAAAAAAAACTTGTTGGTGACAAACTCGTTGGTGACAAGTCCATAAATGTGACAGAAATTATACGAATGACATGCACTATTGAAAGGGTGTAGATATCATGAAGATACACTAGCATACCAAGTATGGTGTCATTCCATCAAGTATTTTAGGAGTTATGGTGTTTTTTAAACTTGTTGGTGACAGACCGACCGACAGACTGACATTGCCACATATAGAGAGCTGCTCGTCGCAGCTACAAATACAACCCGGTGCTTCATTATTTAAAATTTTGGTGATGATGATTTTTATCACCTGGTAAATACAGGCGTGGACATCGCTGCCCACACGTGGATTACGACCAGTCCATGGCCACTGTACTGTAAGGAACATACTCTCCAAAAAATGCTGTATTAAAATTCTGTAATGTTCATAAAATGTGACTTACCGTTAAAGCATACCTTAGCTTTGCTTTACGCTCAGGCCACGAAAATTTTTTCTTTGCTACACTAACTTCCCACTTGAGCCTGTCAGACAGCTGCTTGATTTCTGGTTGAAGACTTTCCACTTTTGAAAGGATATAGTTCGAGTATAGTGTAAATGGCAATGTTATAAAAGTTCTCAGTATAAAAGTTGTGAGTGGAATACTTGCCCACCACGGTAAGCCTGTCATATCATGAATGTTTTCCAATACACTTTGAGCTAAAGCTATAGGTGGAGAATCTTTGGAGAAGTATTGATTGTATGTCTCTGCTGAAAATCTACGATAAGGTACAGCCAAATACCCTGGATATGTTAAACTATCTGGAGAGAAGTCTACCCGACTGATGATTGTGGAAGCAGGATATACACGTGATAACAAATGTCTATGCTTTTTGCAAACATAACAGCTACCACTGTGCGCTAGTCTTATCAGATGCATGATTTTTTCCTCGAAATAATCACCTGAAAGAGTGAGATAAAAAAAAATTAAAATTTCTACCAAATTTTATTTCTTCGTATCCATACATGTACCACACCAAACTCAATCTGCCTGTTCCTTATCATCCTCTCTTCTTGAAAATAACATTTCTGAAGGTTTTTTTAAGAACAGATCATTGGGTAAGATAAACTACAGTTAAAACTAGAAGTCTTGTCACAATTAGCGCAGAAAATGCTTGTTAGTTAACACACTAATTACTGCAGAAGAATGAAGTTGTCTGAAATACACAAGATTGTCTGTGCTGGGTAATGCAAAATATAATGCACTATTTGTTGGTCGGTAATAAAATCATGGAATAAACCGATCAAACAGAACAAAAATATTTAGACTACAGTACCTAGAGGGTGAATACCGTATTTACTCTATGTATTGGGACAGCTAAAAATAATTATTTTCACAGGTGTCCCAATTCTTAGAAAATGGGGAAAGAACACAGCCTGGTCTTGATTTGATGCTGAATAAAGTTGTGTGTGATTCGTTTTCCTTCATTATATACGAAAATCGCCATCCAATTTTTTTTTATATTTTCATTTTTTGCTTCCAAAACATAGCTTATGATCCCTCATTGGAACGTGCGCATTGCGCACGTTCCAATGAGGGATCATAAGCTATGTTTTGGAAGCAAAAAATGAAAATTTTTAGTTACTCAAGAATTTTCTTTATGAGTGTCATCTGCTACTAGCGATGGGCCAACTGGAAACAAATCTCCTGAATGTCCCAAACTTTGGAGCATAAAAAAAATATAGTTTTCTGGAAAAAATGTGTGTCCCAAATCATAGAGTGTTCCAATACATAGAGTAAATACGGTACTACTAAATCGCAGTGGAAGAGATTTTTCACTCAGTAATTATTTACAGTTTCTGAGGACAAGACACAAGAAGTACTTGCAAACTTTCATCATATGGACCACCGGGTTGCAAGTGTTTCTCGTGGTGTTATGAACAATTATAAATATTTTTCGAGTGGACATTGGACAATATATAGCGCTGTGATTAAGAAGTAATCCACTCTCTCCATTCTGTATATTCAGCCAAATTTTAATAATTACATTGTTAATGTAGTTATACGTTTTGGGTCCAAATACTCAATTTTGATTGGTCAGCTGGATGAAAACGTCATGACCAAATGTAATTCATTTTCCAATGAATACCTTTGGTCGAACTTTGACCCGCATTTACGGTAGAGCGCAGTTGACAGAATGTGAATTGGGTGGTGTTTGGGCAGGTTTTTAACTTTTAGCGCGTATCGCAGTGATCAACTCCGCTGCTGTATCTTTGGTGACATTTCCTAACTGTGGCATAAAGCCTGTTACTATAATACTCGTTTCCATTTCTAAAGTTGTGAAAATTAAAAATCAGAGTTGTGCACTTTGTCTTTTGTGTGAGGGTGGTTTTTCGCCTCGTTCGTTCGTACGTTTTATTTCATCTTTCTGCTTTGTTGTTTGGTAAAAAGTAGTTTGAACAGTTACAGAATGTAATTATAAGAATTGAATGCAATTTTTATAATTCTTGATTGGAGTATGAACGTGTGGGAATGGGTACAAATTGTATGAATCCCTTTGGGATTCATACATAATTTGTACCCATTTCCACACGTTCATACTCCAATAAAGATTATAAAAATTGCATTCAATTCTTAAATATCTATTTACGTCATTACATATATATGTATCCCAGAAGAGGTTAGGAATGTTATTGATCTCTATTTACTAGAATAGAATACTTTATTGCACGACCATATTAAATAAATGGTATGGCTTGACAAAACATTTACAAACGGGTAGGTTTAAAAATAACATATAACACAACAATAATGGAAGGTATTTCAACAGTTCTAGACATTCTCTTATTTCGATTACCTCACACACAATATCACACAGGCACTGAATCACACTCACTTACAACCTGTCTACTGTCATATTTACATAACTATCCCTGAGACGTGGACCAGGCCGGATTCGTTTCCAGTTAACACTAACTACATCGTAACATGCACCTGTTGTGAGATTCTGAGACTAGCCTTATAAATGACATTTATAAGTTTTGAGTGGGTCGTTTTAAATTTCCTCTCTGTGATGCTGGTTGCGTCCAATCGGTAATTAAACAGATTACAGACAACGAACATCAAATGGGAGCTGTCAAAATTTACTCAGACACAGAGTACGATAAATGGCCCGCGGCGCTCCGCAGTTAGCAGCTGGAGTGCTAGAGACGCGTGCTGGTTTGCACATCAATTAAGTATTTAGCTAGTGTGATCAAAACTATATACTTCAAGCATGTATACTGATTTACTAGTATAGAATTGTTGAATTTGTACCCATTCCCACAGGTTCATACTCCAATCAAGATTATAAAAAATGCATTCAATTCTTAAATATCTATTTACGTCATTACATATATATGTATCCCAGTAGAGGTTAGGAATGTTATTGATCTCTATTTACTAGTATAGAATTGTTGGGGCACACTGTTTTTTAACAGAAATTGAATTATGCTAATGGAGCAGTCTGAGTTTGATAGGGACAAAACAAAATGCACTTACATGTACTTAGTGCGCTATTACTTCAAAATACAGTTAAAACTAGAAGTCCTGCCACAAACAGTGTGTTATCTAGGCTTAATTGCATGTAGGAATTGCGCGCAATTACCATATCGAATGGCATCCAAAGCACGGCAGGTTCTCCTGGTTACTCGTAGCAAACACAAGCAATGTTTCTGCCAATGGACCTCCGGGTTACCCGGAGGTCCATTGGATGAAACATTGCTTGTGTACAGGTCATATGTACAGAATTTGATAGCCTTACTATGGTCATAACGCGTAGATTAATGCACAGATCGACGTGCTATTTGTGCATATTTCATGACAGGACTTCTTGTTTTACAGTTAAACCTAGAAGTCCTGTCATGAACTGCGCACAAATAGCACGTTGATATGCGCGTTAATGTACACGTTATGGCCCAAGTAAAGCTATCAAATTCTGTACATATAGCCTGTGCACAAGCAATGTTTCAGCCAATGGACCTCCGGGTAACCCGGAGGTCCATTGGCAGAAACATTGCATGTGTTTGCTATGAGTAACCAAGAGAACCTGCCGTGCTTTGGATGCCATTCAATATGGCAATTGCGCGCAATTCCAACGCGCAATTAAGCCTAGATGAGCGCACTATTCGTGACAGGACTTCTAGTTTTAACTGTAACTGTAATGCACAATACAGTGACAGGACTTCTAGTTCCAACTGTAGTTTATTAGTTCTCCAAACCCACCCCATCTGTGAGATGTTTTTTTTTCCATTAAGGCCCCAAAAAGTACATCTTCTGCAAGTTTGTAAAATTGCATGCAGGCAGGCATTTTTTTATTTTGTTATCCCCGCATTTGAAAAATTGCGGGGATATATTGGTTGTCTCTGTCCATCCGTACGTCCGGGAATGGTTTCCGGCAAAAAACTCCTAGGGGTTTCAATTCAAAACATTGAAACTGTGTTCATGTTCATTCATAGGGTCTGTAGATGTGCATAAAGGTTTTGGATTTTTGATTCGGCCCTCGAGGGCGTAAGGGGCACCACTTTTGTTGTTAGAGGAATGGTTTCCGGCAAAAAACTCCTAGGGGTTTCAATTCGAAACACTAAAAGTGTGTTCATGTTAATCAATAGGGTCTGTAGATGTGCATAAAGGTTTTGGATTTTTGATTTGGACCCGAGGGTGCAAGGGGCACCATTTTTGTCGTTAGAGGAATGGTTTCTGGAGAAAAACTCCGAGGGGTTTCAATTCGAAACACTAAAAGTGTGTTCATGTTAATCAATAGCGTCTGTGGATGTGCATAAATGTTTTGGATTTTTGATTCGGCCCCGACAATAATCACAAATGCGAATGCGGGGACATACTATAGTGTGCTTTGCACACAAAAGACACCCCTCTAGTTTTTTATTTTTGTAATTATTTCTTTGCCATAAAAAGTTCTTGTTCTTGGTTTGTTTTTAGGCCTCATAATGGTGGTGGTGTATTTTGTCTCTTGAGTGCAAGAAGGCATTGCAATGCTAATGCATTGCAAAGCCTTGTTGCACTCAAGGGCAAATTTAACAATTTTATTAACTTGGGTAAAACGGACATAAACCATTTAATTATTATTTTTTTAAGTTTGCATTGGCTATAAAAAGAGAGCATGCTTTATTATGAAATAAGACAAGAATTGTGATAATTGAGAATATGTTAATTTCTGTTCCTTATATGTATATGCTGTTTTCAATAAGAATAATTTGAGGTGAAGGCAGTACTAAAGAATTGAGGCCTGGATTAATGTGGCTCTCACAGTTAATGTATGTCAACCAAAGTTACCGTAAAATCATTACAATTCATGGGAGAGTGCCGATAGAAAATCTCCTTCTCCACTTACAGGCAGTCTCCGATAAACTGTAACAAGGAAAAACCATATTGACCAAATAATTTGGATTCAAAGATAATTATGAGGACCACCCACAGAGTTTAAGACTCTGAGTTGCAGTACCTTCAATTTAGAGTGAAGCCCAAATATGGGCTTCCAGCACTCAAGAAAACCAAGGAAAACTCTCAGGAATCTGGCCTTAACCCTTTACCTAACGAATCGTCCACATCTGCCTGTGTAATCTGCAAATTCAGCAGTTGAAAGAAAGAAATTTTTCAAAATATTTCAACAAAACCATATCATGCGACCCTTTATCGGAATGAGCTCATCAAGCTTGTTCCATGAGGGGTCACATGATATGGTTTTGTTAAAAAAAAATTTTAATTTAAAAAAATAGCAATTAAAATAATAAATTTTTATATCGTCTGTGTTGGATAAAGGGTTAACAAAATTTTTCCGATTTGCAAGAACCAATTTTGATACTTGCAAACTCCTACTTTGAGAATCACTTTTCAGATCTTAAATAATGTAGAATTCGAGAGTACTGCTCTACTCTTCTGAGAGCAACCACTTACATGTACATTGTATATTTATTAGAGTTTAAACAATTGGGGTCTATTTCCAGTTTTGGTGAGTTTTGGGTCTTACCTGAACTGTTTGTAGAACACATGTCCCAACATAATAGCACTGACAGTCTTGCGGTATCTTGGCAATGGTTTTTGGTGAAGTCTTGGCAGCCTACATGAAAAAAGGCGGCCAAGACTTCACTAAACAACACTGCTGAGTCAAAGTTTAACCTTATAATTAGGGAACAAAACAAAAGTAGAATTCTCCAGGCCTTTACTAGTAAGAACAGTTTCAGAATCTATGACAATTAAACTAGAGTGATGTCACGCATGCAGCCCGACTGTCCCAGCAATGGCAATGCTTAGACACAAAATAGTTGGAGCCATTTTTTGTTAAACCATTTACCTAAAGAATCTGCCATATCTGCACTCGTGATATACAAAATTTGCTGTTCAAATTTTCTTTTTTATTTTCTTTACTCCAAAACATACCTCATGACCTATTAATGGAACAAGCTTGATGAGCTTAATAAGGACTAATAAGCCATTGGTTAGAAGCAAAAAATGAAAAAATCTGATGTTTCAGAAAAATAATTTGTACTGGTGGCTTCAACTTGTGTTAGGTAAAGGATTAAGATGCAGTACATAAAGCAATGTTGGGCTATAGGAGCCAATTTTCTTTTTTGCATGTAATAACCCCCAATCCTTCAAAATACATTTTGGGAACAATTGCCTAAGTGACATGTGTGTGTGTGTGTGTGTGGGGTGGGGTGGGGGGGGGGGGGGGGGCGGGATGTTATGGTAGTTAATTTTTGTTTGTTTGCATTTAGTAACTCCAAATCCTTCAAAATATTTGGTATGCAGTGGTGGTGTGTTATAGTAGTCTTCAAAATGCATTTTTGGAAAAACTGCCTAAATGACCGTTGGGGGGGGGGGGGGGGGGGGGGGGGTGGGAACCTACATTCAAATGTGGCCTGTATTTTTTTCCCTGCGTTTGGTCAGTCTAAATCCTTCAGAATGCATTTTGAGGAAAGAGAAGAAAAAAAATGCCTAACTGGCACCGTGGGAGGGGGGGTGGAGTGGGGGGTGGGGAGGCAGGGCGTGGGTGTTTGTCTGGGTTTTGAACTGGACAAACTGTAAAAAAGCATTTTTGAAGAAAGAAAAAAAAATGCCTAATTACGCCCCGGGGATACAGGAATTTAAAAAAGTTCTGCATGTAGTGACTGTAAATAGTTCAAAATGCATATTGAAGGAAAGAAAAAAAAAATGCCTAATTGGGGGGAGGGGGGGGGGGGGGGGGTGTTTGTCGGGGTTTTTAACCACAAACTTCAACCAAAACTGTAACAAAAAGCATTTTTGATGAAAGAAAAAAAAATGCCTAATTGGCCCCGGGGGGGGGGGGGGGGGGGGGGGAGGGGTTTACGTGAGTTTAAAAAAAGGTTCCACATGTAGTGACTGTAAATAGTTCAAAATACATATTGGAGGAAAGAAAAAAAAATGCCTAATGGAGGGGGAGGGGGGCTGGGCAGGGCAGGGAAATAACTTCAACAATTTTCATTGGATAATTGTGGTCATCAAACTTGACCTAGAGACATGTACTGAAAAGAATTGAAATCCGTTAACTTTTGTTTAAGTTATGGCATAAAAAAAGTTTGGGCAAGCGGATGGACTGATGGATGGATGGTGGACTGATGGATGGACTGACAGATAGACGGATGGATGGAGCGAGCTCTGTGCTATATCCCTCCATTGTGGGAGGGGATAAAAAGTAATAAAGTATGTGGTAGAAGCCTAATTTCAAATTGTGAAAAGGGTTGAATTAATGCCAATATTATTTGAAACCACTGTGTACAGCTTTAGTTGACCTTGCCCGAAATGAAAAAAAGAAATGACGTTGTAACAGAGTGTTTGGAGAATGAAACGGAGAACCTTGAAAAGCAGAACTTTAATCCGAAACTTTAAGCTGGGAATACTAAGTAAAATTGATTGGCAAAATAGAGTTAAATATTTCCTAAAACCGATAAAAGTAATCATTGATGTAAATGGAATCATTAAGTTGTATTGACCATGCAAGAATTAGAGTAAGAAAGTATGTGGCAAAGTCTAATTTCAAATACAAAGAAAGTAAGTCTGAAAACATGTTTAAAAGGGGTTAAAATCATGCCAATATTAATAAAAATCACTGTAGAAATGTTCAGTAGATAGTAGACATTGTCCCAAATAAGAAACTGTGACATTCCACTAAACTGTTTGAAGAATTAAAGGTGTAATTTTAAAACATCCCTCCCCCCCCCCCCCCCCCCAAAAAAAAAAACTTTAACCAAAAACTTTAACCTGGAAGTTGTAAATTAAATTGCCATACAAACTAGAGTGATGTCACGCATGCAGTCCGACTGTCCCAGGAATGGCAATGCTTAGATGCAAAATAGTCAGAACCATTTTTTGTTAACAGTCTACCTAACGAATCTGCCATATCTGCACTCGTGATATACAAAATTTGCTATTCAAATTTTATTTTTTCATTTCTCTACTTCAAAACATACCTCATGACCTTAATATTAATGGAACAAACTTGATGAGCTTGTTCCAATAAGGAGTAATAAGCCATGGTTAGAAGTAAATAAAAAATGAAAAAATCTGATGTTTCAGAAAAATAATTTGTACTGTTGGCTTCAACTTGTGTTAGGTAAAGGATTAAAGATGCATTACATAAAGCAATGTTGGGCTATATGAGTCAATTTTCTTTTTTGCATGTAATAACTCCCAATCCTTCAAAATGCATTTTGGGAATAATTGCCTAAGTGACATGTTTGTGTGTGTGTGTGTGTGTGTGTGTGTATATGTGTGCGTGTGTGTGGGGGGGGAGAGGGGGGATGGGGGGGGGGGGGGGGGGCGTGGGGGGGAATTGTGGAACCTATATTGAAACCTGGCCTGTATTACTAGCTGGAAAATACACATATCAACTTTGGTTAAAATGGAAACCAATTGTTTGCAGACAGATGGACAGACGAATGTCATGACTATAGCCCTGACTATTGTCAGGCTAAAAATGTACCAAAGAAAAAATATTGCATGAATGGCCCTGGGTGAAGAGGAGGTATGGTGGGGGGTGAGGGTGGGGGAGAGTGGGGGTGTGTTAGGGGAGTCCATTTTCTTTCCACATGTGGTCAGTCTAATCCTTCAGAATGCATTTTGAGCAGAGAAAAAAAAATACCTAACTGGCACCATGGGGGTGGGGGTGGGGGTGGTGTTTGTCTGGGTTTTTAACCACAAACTTTAACCAAAACTGTAAAACTGCATTTTTGACGAAAGAAAAAAAAAGTGCCTAATTAGCTCCCCGGTGGGCGGGGTGGGGAGTGGGGGTGGGGGTTACGTGAATTTAAAAAAAGGTTCTGCATGTAGTGACTGTAAATAGTTCAAAATGCATATTCGAGGAAAGAAAAAAAAAAGCCTAATTGGGGGGTGGGGGGATAATTTCAGTCTGGATTTTTAACCACAAACTTTAACAAAAAAAAGAATTTTTGACAAACGGAAAAAAAAAGGTTCTGCATGTAGTGACTGTAAATAGTTCAAAATGCATATTTCGAGGAAAGAAAAAAAAAAGCCTAATTGGGGGGTGGGGGGATAATTTCAGTCTGGATTTTTAACCACAAACTTTAACAAAAAAAAGAATTTTTGACAAATGGAAAAAAAAAGGTTCTGCATGTAGTGACTGTAAATAGTTCAAAATGCATATTGGAGGAAATAAAAAAAATGCCTAATCAGGGGGCGGGGCGGGGGGGGGGGGGGGGGGGGGGGGGCAGTGGTGCTTGTCTGGGTTTTTAGCCAAACTGTAAACAAGCATTTTTGACGAAAGGAAAAAAAAAGTGCCTAATTGGTCCCCGGCAAGGGGGGGGGGGGGGGGGGGGGGAGGAGGAGTACATAAGTTTAAAAAAAGGCTCCGCATGTAGTGACTGTAAATAGTTCAAAATGCATATTGGAGAAAAGAAGAAGAAAAAAAAGACTAATTGGGGGTGGGGGGGGGGTGGGGGGGGTGGGGGGGGTGGGAGTAGGGGGGTGGTGGTGTTTGTTTGGGTTTTTAACCACAAACTTGGAGTCACCCTGCCAAGCTACAATGAAATCCCTTCATAATTATGGCCTGTGGAATATTCTAAAGGTTTTCGGGCTTCGGGCCTTTGTTGCCGTCACAGTTGCCCAAAAGGGGACGTTCTCATCTCAACATTATATGAAGTCAACCTATCAAGTTACAATGAAATCCCTCCATAAATATGACCTGTACACTGTGCTAAAGGTATTCGGGCCCCTGTTGCCGTCACAGTTGCCCAAAAGGGGTCGTTCTCATGTAGACATTATATGAATTCAACCAATCAAGTTACAATGAAATCCCTCCATAAATATGACGTGTAGACTGTGCCAAAGGTTTTCGGGCTCGGGCAGCCATCATGGTTGAATGATCGCAACCAAAAGGGGACATTCTCATCTGGGCACAATGTGGATTGATCCTACGAAGTTACAATGAAATCCCTTCATAAATATGACTGTAGACTGTGCTGAAGGTTTTCGGGCACCTGTAGCCGTCAAAGTTGCCCAATCACATCCAAAAGAGGACTTTCTCATGTTGACATTATATGAAGTCAACCTATCAAGTTACAATGAAATCCCTCCATAAATATGACCTGTAGACTGTGCTAAAGGTTTTCGGGTTTTGGACTCGGCCAGTTGTGACGGTTGATAGATCACGCCCAAATTCTCACGTAGACATCATACGGAGTCATCGTATCAAGTTACAACGAAATGCATCCATATTAAACATGACCTGCAGACTGTGCTAAAAGTCTTTGGGTTACGGGCTTGGGCAGCCATCACGGTTGACAGATCATGCCCAAACAGGGATGTTTTCATCTAGGCATTATACAGAGGCATTCTATGAAGTTGCAATGAAATCCCTTCATAAATACGACCTGTAGACTGTGCTAATGGTTTTCGGGCTCAGGCAGCCATACCGGTTGACCGATCACGACCAAAAGGGGGCGTTCTCATGAAGACATGACCTAAAACCTGCATATGAAATTTTGTGACGATCAGACAAGAACTACCGGGTATAGCCTGTACTTGAAGGTTGAATAAAAAACTTTAACCAAAACTCCAAATGTCAACTAAACAGGAAAAGAGAGAAGAAAAAAAACCCACTTGAACCTTCAGTAAAAAACTTTATCCACAAACTTTAACCCAAAACTCTAAATGTTAACAGATGGACAGACGGATGGATGGACGGACGGACAGATGGACAAAAGTCATTACTATACCCCTTACTGTAAACAGTCAGGCTAAAAAGGGTTAAATATTTCCCAAAATAACCTGAAACATAAAAAAATAAAAACAAAATGAGAATGATACAATCAATAGTAATATCAATTTAAAAGAATAAAAAACAAAAAAACTTTGAGGTTGACTAAAAAACTTTAACCAAAACTCCAAATGTTAACAGACAGACAGAAGAAAGTCATGGCTAAACAAAAAAAAAAAACACTTGAACCGTCAGTAAAAAATTTTAACCACATTTATGAAGAGCAGAAAGAACAGAGGGCCTAAAACAGTTCCCTGAGAAACTCCTGATGTCACTGAACTTGAATTTGACAAATCAAGGACAACACACTGTTTGCAGTCTTGTTGGGATAGTCGATCCACGAGTGGAGGTAGCCTCAAGAGCCGTGGTTTATTGAGGCATCGATTGTGTGGTACTTTGTTGAAGGCTTTGCTGAAGTCCAACAATGTACAGTTTACTTGCCCTCCGACACTTACTTATACATGTATGCTCTTGGCAGTACAGTTTAACCTGTCTTGAGAGACCGCCATTTGGGCCACACAAAAGTGGTCTCTCAAGACAGGTGGTCTCACATAACAGCTTTCAGATTTTTGTAATTACTTTGTAGTTGTTCTTTTTTATGAAGTTTTTGTAACAAATTGAAATGAACTGTTGTAAAAATTATAAAAATAAATTAGTGTTGAAAATTTTCATTGAAGATTTTCAACACTAATTTATTTTTATACTTTTTATACTAGTCCATTTCAATTTGTTACAAAAAGATTTTCAACAAAAATTTATTTTTATTCCTATCTGTCACATTTCAGGTGTGTAAGAAATTGTTTATTCAGCAATAATCCTAATCTTTTCACAGGGGTCTTATAAAAACATCTCAATCTTTAATGAGTTATGTAACTGAATAGCAACTGAAATCCAGTTAAGAGCTTTTAATTATGTTAGTTTTGCCACAATGGATTTTCCAATTCCAGAACAGGTAAAAATTTTTTATCATGGTTTCAGTCTTCAAAGGGGCGGTCTCTCAAGACAGGTCCATTAGGGCACAAAAATACAAGTTGGTACCAGGTCACAGTGGTCTCTCAAGACAGGTGGTTTCTCAAGACAGGTGGTCTCCCATAGCAGGTCCATTATAGAGTAAAACCAATTGGTGCCTGGCAGAAGTGGTCTCTCAAGACAGTGGTCTCTCAAGACAGGTTTTACTGTACTTGTAGAATATTTCACTTGAAGACACTATACGTTTATTCTATATATCACTTCAGAATGTGAGAGATAGATAATGACTGAATACTGTATTTATGGTAATATTTGCCAGTATAAAGTGAACCTACCCTCTCAAAGCTTGTTACCAAATTTTTTGCAAACAACGATTTGAATGATACATTGTAATATTAAAATCTGACAAACATCTATAAAAACGCAAATATAAATTAGTTTGGCAAAGTCTGAGTTTAATGTTATTGAACTAGGTGGAGTGGCACTGCATGAACTTGCTGCAGACTGATGTGAATGTTTACTGATCTGAAGACCTCCTATTCCCTTTCTTAAAAGAGTTATGTCTCCTGAGGTACATCGCATTGCAGAGGGGTGCTTGGAAGTATAGGGTAGGAGCAGAAGCAATCTGTTGTGCAGTTTTCTTTCAGCAGACGGGTCCAAACTTCATCTGGGCCTGTAGCTTCACTTCAATGCACATGCATTGCCTACTAGTAGTATTATTGCGCAAGAAGAAGCAGCCTTTTAAGCTTCCATATAAGTGATGGAATTTTGTTTATTTTTGAAATTCCCAACCCTGATATTCCTTAAATCCAAATTAAATATACACAAATTATACATCAAAATGAAGGTTGAGATGCATAGAACACGCAACACATATATGTAATCAACTCATAGGGTTGACAGCAGGCATCACTGGTTCCTTAAGGTGCTATATAGGTAATTCTATTACTTATACAGTTAGTGTGCCAATAATGGGTCACTTTTTCTATTTTCGTGTATGTCAATAAACTTTCCTGAGACAGTTATATACTTATCATTATCCAGATGGATTTATTTGTGTTGAACAGAACATTGTTTCAAAAAATGACATCGTTTGACAGACGTAAATTTGCCAATAATGGGTCACAATGTGCCTATAAAGAATCACCTTATTAAATGCAAGTTATGAGACTTGATGACTATATTTTTGGCTGTGTTATCTTCAGAGGAAAGAAATCAAGCTAGTCTGAACATCTTTTGTTAAATTGCATTAGTTTTCACATCAGTTCTGTTGGATAAAGATGTGTTGACAAACACGTGTGAGGTATTGAAAAATGTCATTGACATTTCCTCCTTGTTAGTAGGGCTGTCACGATTTTTAAATTTAGGAATCGATTAATCGTCGCAAATAATCGATCATAATCGATTAATCGTACCTAGATGACCCCCCTCTCTCTCTCTCTGACGTCGATAAAAAAATTAAGTTCAAGTCAGTTGACCTACCTCTGGTAAACAACGAAGAAGATCCTCTTTTAGGTACATTCAAAGCTTTGATGTTCTGAACTTTTGAACCGCCAGTGTAATAATCAAGACCGGTCGGCAGTTGCGAACTTCGCAACTGCCGACCGGTCTTGATTATTACACTGACGGTTCAAAGGTTCAGAACATCAAAGCTTTGATGACTGCACCTGAGAGACAAATGCTTCCAACGGCTTCTTGGGGTTTAACATCGATGTTCTTAACTCTTTACCTTTAGAAACAATAGTTTTTTCATAAAATTTTCTTTTAATTATTAAACGTCTAAATTTTCTTTTAATTATTAAACGATAAAATTTACCGATTATTCGACAACGAAAAATACTAATCGATTTCGCTGTGACCGATCAACAATCGACTAATTGATTAATTGTGACAGTCCTACTTGTTAGGGTTGATTAAAAACTATACCAGAACTCTAATCGGGCATACCACGTAAACTGGTATAATCAGGAACATACTGACACAATTCTAATTCCCTGGGGTGTTATATGTGATAAATTTATTATTATGAGACTATCGGGTTGTCAAAAATGCCTGTCTTGAAATGTTCTCAGTGGCTAAATACAATCAGTGGTGGCACTAGCATTTCTCCAACCCCCAATAGGAAGCAGGAGTGGTGGGGATTTAGATATACAGTTAAAACTAGAAGTCCTGTCACGAATAGTGCGCTTATCTTGGCTAAATTGCACGTTGGAATAGCGCGCAATTGCCATATCGAATGGTACCCAAAGCACGGCAGGTTCTCCTGATTACTCATAGCAAACACATGCAATGTTTCTGCCAATGGACCTCCGGGTTATCCGGAGGTCCATTGGCTGAAACACTGCCTGTGCACAGGCCATACATGTATGTACAGAATATGATAGGTTTAATTGGGCCATAACGCGCATATCAACGTGCTATTTGTGCACATTTCATGACAGGACTTCTAGTTTTAACTGTATACTAGTCTGTAAGATGCTTTATACTGCCCCTTCCCCAGCTGGGACTGAAGCCCTGGAGTGGGAAGGGGCAGTATAGAGTCGTGTTACACAGAGGCAATGTTATGCCCCAGACACCTTACAATAAAATGGAGAGTTCCCAACAATGAGTAGGTATATAAGTACTACTCTGTAAGACAGCTAACTTCTCCCCTCCCCTAAACTGGAGCTCATGCCTCCATGATGAGGAGGGGCAGTATATAACTGCCACACAGAGGCTACAGGGTAGTCAAGAAAACATACAATAAAAGACGAGAGTTTCCATATGGGGAGGAGAGGGAGTAGTTATATACTAGTCTGTAAATCACTATTTATTGCCCCTTCCCCACCTGCGGCTCAAGCCCCGTAGTGGAGGGGGGGGGGGGGCAGTATAAAGCTGTCTTAAAGAGGCTATGATGTGGCCCAGAAACTTCAAATCAAATAATCAAATAGAGAGTTCCCAAAAATAGTGAGGATGGCGGCCTACATTTATTGGTACAACTCTGTAAGACGGCTATCTACTGATCCTCCCCTAAATGCTTCCAAGAGCAGTATGTAGCTGCTATACAAAGGCTAGTGTAGCCAAGAAACCATACAATGTAAAGCAAGTTTCCTGACAGGGAAGGGGGAGGGGTAGACCTCGCCGATGAGGGGCTATAGCCCTGCTGACCCTCTTTTGGAGCCGCCCATGGTTACAATGCCTCATGAAAAATAATAAAATATGGAGCTGAAGGCCTTTCCCTGTAGTTGGTTCTATATTGTTCAAACATGAAGCAGCCATTAGATTTACATCAACACTCTTGAAATAGTTACTGAAGGCTCTAGCTCACGATGTGGAAGTGCACAGAACTTTCAGTCTCTTGCACAAGTTGCAGGGCACTGATAGTTTTAATTTACTAACTACTAAAATGGAAGGGAGCACGATGGCTCAGTGGTAGACTGTTGGACTTTTATGCTAGAGGTCCCGAGTTCGATCCCTGTCTGGGATGACCCATGTTGTGTCCTTGGGCAAGGCACTTTATCCCGGTTGCCAACATGGAGGCACTTTGACGCCGTGTACTAAGGTGTATGTCGATGGTGCACGTCTTCAACCAGTGTAAGAGAGCTTGAACAGAGTTAGAGTTAGAATGTTGAGGAGCTGACAGTTACTTGTCGATGCTCAGTGGTTCTCTCCAGGTACTCCGGCTTCCTCCAGTGACCTCCACCCGTAAAACTGTCACGGTCATGATTAGCCATTGTGCATACATGTAAGAATGTAACCTTAAAAACCAAGCAATAAATAAATAACTAAAATGGAAAAAAAATGCGTAAAAATGTAATGTTTTTTAATTGAAAAATGCATTTTTGTACATTACTCACACGAAGGAGCATAAAAAATACACAGATGATAAAAAATTCTTTTATATTTTGAAATATGTCACACAAGGTCTGGAGCAAATTTGAAATTTTCATGTTTTATATTTGATTCCAGTATGCATGACATGAACATTGCCGACAAGATATTGGTCACTCAAGTTGGTCCAAAGATTGCAATGTTTCTGATGGACAGGGAACAACAATCAAAATTCTATTTTAGTCACATAAAGTGTAATGGTAGGTTGATAAAATAAAGTACTTTCATTTTGTAGAAATGATCCATAACCTTCTTTGAGGTGCTATATAAGTAAAGTTAAAAAATTTATAGTAATTTATATATTTTTTATACTTACCAATGACCCAGACATAGCTGGTGCTAACTCTTAAAATATAGGGCCAAACACAAATTTTGCCCCCCAATCCCCAAAATTTGCATCTAAAACTAAAGAAAACATGTCCTGAAAGGCCCTCCACACCTCGCCCCTACTGCGCATGCGCAGTGTCAAGGACGTTCCGAAATTGGCGCCATTTATCATTCTAATAACCCGTGCCTGTTAAGCGCTATGTACTCAGCGGGGAGGCAAGAGTTCCCAACTCCTGGGAGGGCCATCCCCGTCTGGGTCATTGGTAAGTATAAAAAATATATAAATTACTATAAATTTTTTAACATTTTTATACTGTACCAATGACCCAGACATAGCTGAATAGTAAAAAGGCTGGAGGGCCAAGGACATAGAGCAAAATGGAATAAGCTCAATAAAATAAAATAGAGTCATCCCCTGTAGGGGAAAGAAGTAATAGGCCTTACATGTATCTTTCTTATTTATGATAAATTAGAAAGATACAACACCTTCCAAAAATTGAGCTTCATACATCCATGTACTCTATTAATATCCAATAATCCTTATACTAATAATTTTTAAAGTAAGCCAATAATAAAGTAAGTCTAGAGAATAGAGACTCTTATACTCCTAAAAGTGTGTGAGAATTGCATAATCATGTCCGTTGACATATGCAATATTCAAAAGCTATACTTTAAAAACTAAGACTTGAATGAATTTTATAACTTAAACTTCTCACTAAACAACCATCCCAATAACAGCTTAGAATTACTAACTCCGGAGGAGGTATCCCCTTGTTTTCATAGTAAAAAACAGGTGACCCAAGGGAACACCCTCCCCCCCCCCCCCCCCCCCCCTTTTTCTTGCCCTGGGTCAAATAGCCCAGAGCAAAGAGGGCAGCCGAACGGAGACACTGCCGAAACAGACAGCCTACCTAGCTATAGTAGCAACTGTTAAGTGAATGACATTCTGAGCAGTAGAGAATAGACCTAACAATAGAGGCCTCCAGAAATGGACTCGATATTTCTGAGATAAAATTCATGAATGGATGGCTGAGCGCAATGAGCAGCCTTCAAAAATCTATAATAGCAACACTATTAATGTAAGCCCAAGAAGTAGAAGAACTCTTACTTCATGAGCCGAAATCTTAAGCACAACTGCTAAGCCAATGATATACCATAAGCAGTACGCTAGTTAATAGAATCCATTAACAATAAAATGGAGCGTAACGTCCTTCTAGAAATCCCCCCCTCACACAGAGGGCTGTTGTAAATGTAAACAATGAGTGTAAAAACACTAAAATAAGACTCCAGGCACCCAGGCCCGAAATCAGTTACCAAAAATACACCATCTGATGCAAAACAGAGACTTCCAGGGAAGAAACTGCAGAACATCAGATGGTAGATGCAGAACACAACGCCTAACCACCCGTAGGTGAAGACGTAAATATGGGGAAAGAACAGAATTCATTCTGTTATACAGCTAAAACTCCCAAGAAATTTTAGTAATAATAATTACAGAAACTATGCCAAAAGCATGGGAGAATAGCAAGGGGGAATTTAAAGGACAGGGAGAGAGGAAAAACACTTGAAAAACAGTGTAACTAAATAATCAGAATGACAACAAAATGGCTGCTGCCTTGAAAATAGGTAACTTAACATAATTTCATTAAAAAATTTTAAGTTACAGCCCTGATAAAATTCTGTCACACATTCTTTTCCTCTCCTCCTTTTCTATCCTCCTTAGAATCACCATTTCACTAATATTTATGTGTCTGGCATCATTTAAACTGAGATTTAAAAGCACAAAGATCAGTCAGATGTTAACTGATGAAGGGCCAAACTTAGAATGATAAATGGCGCCAATTTCGGAACGTCCTTGACACTGCGCATGCGCAGTAGGGGCGAGGTGTGGAGGGCCTTTCAGGACATGTTTTCTTTAGTTTTAGATGCAAATTTTGGGGATTGGGGGGCAAAATTTGTGTTTGGCCCTATATTTTAAGAGTTAGCACCAGCTATGTCTGGGTCATTGGTACAGTATAAAAATATATAAAATTCCAAACCTTCGCTTTTGTTTACATATGAATTTACTTTCGATTTCTGATTGACGTCATCGGACGGAAAAAGCATCGATATACAACGCCATCTAAAATCAAATAATGAGAAAGATTGCCTTAATACAGTATACTGTTATTATATAGAGACTACACAGTTGCCATATTCAATGCAAGGTATCATGATACCTGTTGAAATTTCTTAGAATTACGATTTTGTTTTTCGATGGAAATTTGTGGTATCGAGTGATTTGCGCATGTCTGTTGAACATGGAAACCATCCTCAATAAAAAAAATGCAGACAGTGTTGTCCTTTTCCCAAATGCAGTCCTATCACTGCACTCGAAAGTGTACTGAATGCCTAGCTTTGTTCTTGGATATGTGAAGCACATTGGGCATGAGTTCTCATGAAATATTATTACATGTAAATTATCAGTTCTGGTACGAATACGATAGCAGACTTCCAGGAACCAGGGGTGCCTATGGATGACTTTATAAGCTGATTACACATGTGTGTCGTGTTCAGTACATCTCAATCTTCATTTTGATGTACAATTTGTGTATATTTAATTTGAATTTTTGGGAATATCAGAGGTGAGAATTTTCAAAATAAAGAAAATTCCATTACTTATATAGCACCTTAAACTACGCATAAAAAATTGTTCTGAATTGACTCGCCTAATTTCGTTTCCTTTTGGGACGTCTTTGTAAACAGGTACAATAAAATTAAATTCCTGACACCTAATTCAAAACAAACTGTATGATATATTTTGTGATATATTGCAACAAATTTCCTACCTTATAGTTCTCACTTTTTTAACTTTTACCAAGTCATTTCGGCCCCAATAAATAAATATTTGCTTATGAGTCAATAAATATTTTTAAATATTATTCGACATTTACACCTCTAGAGGATTTTTTTTCACAACTCAGAACATAATTAAACACAGTGATACATGTAAGCAGTCAGTTGTAACTCATATAGATGATTCTTGAGTTTGGTTTTCACAACTCACTTTGTGTGGAAAATCCGCAAACCATCATATGTCAAACTTGAAAAATGACTATAGGAAGAGTGGAGTAAATGGGAGTATATCCCCCCCACCCCACTCTCTTAAATGGATTTCTTGTTTTTTGGCAGTGACTAAAATAAACTACAATTATTAGACTTTTTTTACCGGATTTCATTTAATTTAATAAATTGCTAAATAAGTCTGTAACATTGTTATATATATTTGTCTCCATAATTTTGCGTAATTATTCGTTGAAATGGCTCCTCTTTAGCTTTTTCCACAAATAAACGCAAAATTATTAAATTTTTTAACAGATTGCATTGAATTTAATAAATTGTCAGATAAGTCTGTAACCTTAATTGTTATTAAATTATTACATTTTTCATCAGATTTTCGTTTAATTTAATAAATTGCTGGCCTTGAGATAAGTCTGTAACATTAATTGTTATCTCAATTTGTCTCAATAATTTCGCGTAAATATTCATTGACAAGAGGCCCCAAGGAGCCTTAATCGCTCACCGGACAAAGTAGTTCAAAGAAGTATTTGGGGTCACATTCAGTGAGACATGGTTCATCAACACTACAAAGGAATGAAGTCATGAGAGACAAATTTTATGGAACTAGGGACATAGGGACTTGGCTTTAACAAATATGGACCCAGGGACTTGGCTTTAACAAACTTGAATCTCACCCCCCAAAGGATGCTACACACCACATATCAAAACATTCCGACTGCTGGATCTGAAGAAGAAGATTTTTTAAGAAAATTCCTCATTTCGAACTAAGTTGCAATTCAAGCTCCCACAGTGAGCCCAAATATGGACCTAGGGACATGGCTTGAACAACATGAATCTCACCCCCACCCCCCTAAGGATGCTGCATACCAAATATCAAAACATTCCGACTGCTGGATCTGAAAAAGAAGATTTTTAAAGAAAATTCCTCATTTTGAACTAAGCTATCATTCACGCACCCACAGTGAGCCCAAATATGGACCTAGGGACATGGCTTGAACAAACTTGAATCTTACCCCCCTAAAGATGCTGCATACCAAATATCAAAACATTCCGACTGCTGGATCTGAAGAAGAAGATTTTTGAAGAAAATTCCTCATTTTGAACTAAGTTTATTTTGTAATTCAGGCTACCACAGTGAGCCCAAATATGAACCCAGGGACTTGGCATGAACAAACTTGAATCTCACCCCCCTAAGCATGCTGCATACCCAATATCAAAAGATTCTGCCAGCTGGATCTTGAGAAGAAGATTTTTAAAGAAATTTGCCTGAAATGCACTAAGTTCGAAATCAAGCTTCTATAGTGAGCCCAAATATGAATCCAGGGGGGCTGATTTGAACAAACTTGAATCAGATCCACCCCACAATGTTGCATACCAAATATCAAAAGATTCTACCTGCTGGATCTGGAGAAGAAGACTTTTTAAGAAATTTGCCTGAAATGCACTAAGTTCGAATTCGGGCTTCTATACATACTGAGCCCAAATATGAATCCAGGGGACCGATTTGAACAAACTTGGATCAGATCTACCCCACAATGTTGCATACCAAATATCAAAAGATTCTACCTGCTGGATCTGGAGAAGAAGACTTTTTAAGAAATTTGCCTGAAATGCACTAAGTTCGAATTCGGGCTTCTATACATACTGAGCCCAAATATGAATCCAGGGGACCGATTTGAACAAACTTGGATCAGATCTACCCCACAATGTTGCATACCAAATATCAAAAGATTCTGCCTGCTGGATCTGGAGATGAAGATTTTTAAAGAAATTTGCTTGAAATGCACTAAGTTCGAATTTGAGCTTCTATAGTGAGCCCAAATATGAATCCAGGGGGGCCGATTTGAACAAACTTGAATCAGATCCACCCCATAATGCTGTATACCAAATATCAAATGATTCTGCCCACTTGTTCGAGAAAAGAAGATTTTTTAGTAATTTCTCTAATATACATGGGAGTTATGCCCCCCTGGAGCCCCAAGTGGGTATGTCCATTCCATCTGAACAAACTTGAATTCACATATGGTAATGAACATCCATACCAAGTTTCGAGCAAATCGACCCAGCGGTTTCAGAGGAGAAGTCATTTGAAAAATGTTCACGATGCCGGACGGATGACGCCGGACGGCAAGTGATAAGTTCAGCTTCCTTCGGTGAGCTAAAAAGGCTTCACTTCAGCTTTTTCAACAAATAAATGCAAAATTATTATAATTCTATTAGATTAAATATAATTTAACACATTGCTAGCTAAGATTAACCCTAATATACAGTACGTGGAGAGTGTATTATCACTAAATCACCCGCAGAGTGGACATTCCACCCGAGGAATAATTACAAATTTGTTGCAAAGCATAACCAGCACCAGCAAAGTTTCAGCCAATGGACCTCCTGGAGGTCCATTGGCTGAAACATCACTTGTGTTTTTTGTCGATATGTACACAATTTGAAAGTTATAGCTTGGGTGATAACTCCACTCCGCGGGTGATTTAGTTACAATCCACTCTCCACGTACTGTATCTGTCGCCAATAATTTCTTGTTTATTCATTGAAAAAGGTCCACTGCAGCGTTTTCAACGAATAAACGCAAAATTATTACACTTTTTTCAGACTTAATATTATTTAATAAACTGGTATTATCACATGTTCCTAAACATTGGCAAACCACTTCCTGTGTTGATAATGCAGATAATCAACCAATGGAATAATTAATGAATTGAGTATAATGCGGGAGCCACGACTTGTTTTCACTGTAATCAGTGGGACCAAGAAATAACAACTAATGGCATAAGCCCAGGGAAACATGGGAACAATAGGTTATTTTCGCCATAAGATAGCATCTAATAATAAAAATTATTCTTCTGGCGTCACTTTGTTGTATGAGGTGTAGATTATTTTTCACTAATCCACATAAATCTATGCAATTTATAGAGACAGAATTTATATGTTTTATATTTTTTATTTATTAATCCACTCCTTTCGAAGAATGCTCGATTTCATTGTACAAGTGTGTGTATTGACTTGTCACAATTTGTCAGGCAGAAAATTAGTCTTTGTAAGACTGTGACCCGGGGCCCTCCTGGCCCTCACATGCGCAAGTATCTGTGCGCATGCATCTGTATCTGTATCTGTAAAATACTTGAAATTAGCCTCAATACTGAGTAAAACTTATCCAGGGTGAGTGTGCGCGCACTGGGCCTATTATTTGCGCGATATAATAGCTTTGAAGCCCTCAATTGTCTCGCAGTTGACTGCGCTTTCCGAGATGGAATTCCAGTCTTTAATGGTCCGTGGTACAAATGAGTTCCTATAAATTTCAGTATTGGATGGATGGATTTTAATTTGTTTGCTATTTGCTGATCTTGTTGGTCGTTTGTTGTATTGGATGACATTGTCAGCAGGGATGGCCACTAAATCGTTAGCGATTTTGAAGAGTAGGACGAGTCGCTGTTCTCTTCTTCTGTCTTTTAGTGGTTTCCAGTCAAGTTCTTTCATCATGGAAGTGACACTGCTTGTGCGTTTGTAGTCCTTGCACACGAACCTGGCAGCTCTACGCTGTATACTCTCCAGTCGATCGATGTCTTTCTGTAAGTGAGGATCCCATACTGTGCTCGCATAATCAAGTACTGAAGTAGGGAACGTACTAATGAGATGTAGGCAGTTTCTTTAAGTTTATTGTTGCAATGTTTTAGGTTTCGTCGGATGAATCCGAGTGTGGAGCTTGCTTTGTTGCATAGTACAATTTGTTTATCTTTGAAACATGATGTTTTTTAACGTGGTGAAGTCGGATATTTTTCAACATTTCTTGAATTTGATGCTGTGTTTGCGTTAAAAAATGATGCAGACACGTAAATAAATTATATTTGGGCTGAGTACGACAAGTAGAATGTTGATTATGTAATTTTTGTCTTCGATATGAAGCGTGAACTGAGTCGACCCAAATGCGGCCAGTTTCTTTCAGTTTTAGTCAGATGAAATTTGAACGGGTCTCTCAAAGACTGTGAGGGCCAGGAGGGCCCCGGGTCACAGTCTTACAAAGACTAGCAGAAAATCAGTGTACACACATTGTCAAAGCATTCTTCGACTGAATCTATTTGATTTACATTGTCTCTCCGGTCACGGGTCGTTTCGCCCCTTTTCCCGTTCGCCCTGGGTCGTTTCGCCCCCAGAATTGGGGCGAAACGACCCGGGGTAAAATTTTTTTTTTTTCATTTTTCAATCCATAGAGTAGTCTTACCTTATTGTAAATCCTCCTTGATAAAAGACGTTAATCCAAACAAATGATTCCTAAAAACATTCCTTGGTCATTGTGACTGAATATCTATCATGTTAATCAAGTGACTGACACTAACATTAATCTGACGAAAACAGTTAATCCATCTTGATGACAAACAAATGATTCCTAAAAACGTTCCTTGGTCATTGTGACTGAATATCTATCGTGTTAATCAAGTGACTGACACTAACATTAATCTGACGAAAACAGTTGACACTAACATTAATCTGACGAAAACAGTTAATCGTCCTCGATTGATGCTGTGACTTTCTCTAACATTGATGACAAACAAATGATTCCTAAAAACGTCCCTTGGTCATTGTGACTGAATATCTATCATGTTAATCAAGTGACTGTCTCTAACATTAATCAGAAGAAAGGAACTATACAATGTTGTTGTAAGATAAACAACATATTAATCAACTGACTTTCTCTAACATCAATTGTAAGATAAACATCGTCCTCGTTTGATGCTGTGATTAAAGTTAACGCCTTTCCAACTTGTTTTTTTTAAACAAACATAGGTGACACGTTTCAGTCAGAGAGCTTGTTTCAAAGTATGCTTTAATTGTGCGGCATTTCTTTTTTGATTTTGAAAACACATTTTCCTTCCCGACCTTCTATGTCTTTATAAACCCCAGTTAGCCACGGAAAATTCATATCACAACCGCTGGTCAAAGAAAGAAGATGTCAGAATTATGCATAGACTGTGATAGGGAGGTGAGACGGAGACAACATGCAGTAACCTGTGACGTATGTTGGAGGTGGCAGCACAGATTATGTGGAACCGGCATATCATTATCCACTTACAGGAACGCCGTCAGAGATAGCTCTGATTTACATTTCGTTTGTGTTCCTTGTGACCAAGCAAGGAACATGTCAACAGAATCAGAGATTGAAGACCGCATATTACTGGCGGCTGAAGAAATAGAGAGACTTGAAAGCTTTGCTCAACAGACAGAGATGGTAACCGAACCGCCAGAAGACAACCTCGTTGAATTTGACATTAGAGAAGCAGATATGTCTGATAGCTCAAGTAATGGACTCGAAGCATCATTTGATATTTCACAGAGAGACATCACGGACGAGTTGCCTAGACAAGTTGATGCATTTTACGAACCAGAACTGCCGGAAGAAATTCTCGACGATGAGACTGTCCAGTACAAGGTTTTGGAAACTGGGAGTAAGAGAGGTGGCCGATTACTAGTATCCAGTGACGGTTTCTCCTATGGTGTGAAGGTAAGGCATTTTTTGCTTTTATTTTAATAAAATTTACAGATTATACTTGCCCGGGGATTAGCAGAGTAAAAGAATAGTGGCTGAAGAATAGCAGAGAAATAACAAAGTGGCAGATTATACTTGCCTGAAGAATAGCAGAGAAATAACCAAGTGGCAGATTATACTTGCCTGAAGAATAGCAGAGAAATAACCAAGTGGCAGATTATACTTGCCTGAAGAATAGCAGAGAAATAACCAAGTGGCAGATTATACTTGCCTGAAGAATAGCAGAGAAATAACCAAGTGGCAGATTATATTTGCCTGAAGAATAGCAGAGAAATAACCAAGTGGCAGATTATACTTGCTTGAAGAATAGCAGAGAAACAACCAGGTGGCAGATTATACTGGCCTGAAGATTGGTAGAGAAACAACGACGCTGCAAATCTGGTGGATTCGACAGATTATACATGTTTTTATTCGTTTATTATACAATCACTCTTTCATTTTATGAATTAATTTGGTCTCATTATATTTGCCTGAAGAATAGCAGAAATAATAACAAAGTGGCAGATTATACTTGCCTGAAGAATAGCAGAGAAATAACAAAGTGGCAGATTATACTTGCCTGAAGAATAGCAGAGAAATAACCAAGTGGCAGATTATACTTGCCTGAAGAATAGCAGAGAAATAACCAAGTGGCAGATTATACTATTATTATATGTCTGAAGAGCAGCAAAGTGTTTTCCAATCATTATATAAACGACTGATCATTTTTCTTATTTCAGAGAGAAAATAAATCATCGACTCGCTGGGCTTGCAGTGTTCGGTCAAAGAAAATGCGATGCTTGGCGGCTGTATCCCAAGTTGGAACTGACTTTAAATGTGGAATACAGAAACACATTCACCCACCAGATTTGAAATTACCCTTGAAGGCAGAAATATCATCAAAAGTAAAAAAGACAGCAGCTGATCAGGTTTTTCGCTCTGCCAGTGCGATCATTGAAGAGACAGTTGGAGATGTCATTTGTACGAATGAACGGTTCCTAAAGCCCAACTCTAAGCTGTTAAAGCAGGCAGCCAACTGACACAGAGCAAAACTCAGACCAGATGAACCTGAAGATTTAGAATTCACGCTTAATCAAGATTTCTTAAATTGTGAAGACTTCCTTATTGGTGATATTAGAGTTGACACTTCAAGACATCTGATATTTTCCACGCCCATGCAACTGCAACTTCTGAAACGAGCATCTAGATGGTATATGGATGGCACATTTAAAGTAGTCGGACCACCATTTAAATCCACTGGACAGCTCATGTCAATCCACGCCTTTGTCACCAATGAACAGGACAGAAAGCAATTCCCTCTAGTCTTTGCTATTATGTCTAGAAAGAGTAAAATAGATTATGAAGCAGTATTGGATGTAATCAAGAATAAGCTGGAGAACCAACAATCAGTAAATAGTTTCGTCCTTGATTTTGAAAAAGGTAATTATCTTCATTGTTATTACACAGTTTAAATTATTACTTAAATGACGATTAACTGAGTATTGAGCGAGTAATTGGTTATTAAAGGGGGATTAGTATGGAAGGGTATTAAGACTATTTCGTCAACACTGATGGATTAGCGCCGTACTAGAATTCATATCTGTAACTCTTTTCATTCATTTCATTTTATTTTATTTTATTTCATTCATTCATTTTTTATTTTCAGCCGCTTGGCAGGCAGTCAGGTCTCTTTTCCCAGACTCGACAATTAAAGGTTGCGTATTTCACTGGACGCAAGCAGTTTGGAGGCGCGTACAGGAATTGGGACTCAGTAGATCATACAGAGAAGACCATGGAATACATACTTATATCAGACAACTTCTGGCACTACCGTTTCTACCACACAGCCATATCGTTAGAACATTTTCAGCGTTAAAAGAGAGGGCCAACAATCAGCAACTTATTTCACTGACAGAGTACATTACATCACAATGGATCACAAATGGTACATTTGGAGTTGAAAGTTGGTCAGTTTTCAAAGAGACAGTACGCAGCAATAACGATGTTGAAGGTAATTATATATATATAATTATAACACTTCATCAAATATTTTATATAACTTCGTCAATTTGCCCTCATGTTCGAAAGATTACTTCCTTCTAAGCGGTTTTCATTTTTGACTACGAATAAGAATTAGTCAAAAATGAAAGCCGCTTAGAAGGAAGTAATCTTCCGAACATGGCGGCCAATTGACGAAGTTATATATACTACATATAACTAACTATACCGTGTGATGAATAAATGTAGTAAATGCATAAAAATAAATACATTATTTTCAGTGGTGTTTTTGAGGGGGGGGGGGGGAGTTGGGTGGGGTATTTGCTTGTTGTAGACCAGTCTACCAACCACGAAAAATATTGTAACGTTCTATTGTTCAATTTTTCAGGATGGCATTACAGACTCAACAACAAGGCTGCCACCGTTGGACTTGGTATCTACAAACTCATTCCTCTGCTCCGACGCAAAGCAGAGACCGTGGAAACATGTGTTGCGTCGGATGATCTTCAACATGCCCAGAGAACACGCTACATAAAAGTTGAGGAGCAATTGAGAAAAGCTTGGGACAAATACACCGAGTCGGAGATTTCAACAACTCAGATCTTGAAATTATGTAGCAATATTTACGGTGAAGTTTCTGGTGACCGGGACGCAGAAAGTCAGATGGAATAAAATCTATGTTTTTTGCATTGTAACTGTTCAACGCAACATTTCACTGTTCAGAAATCATGTATTGTTTAAATTGTTCGATGTTATGTTATCATTGTTATCATTGTAAGATCATTATTGTATTACAGCAAATGCATTTTATTTATATAAAAATAAACTATATTATCATTTCAACCGCTAGTTCTGTTTTTTTTTCTTTATTGCTTTATCAAACCCACCCAATACGCCCCGGGAAAAATGTGGGGCGAAACGACCCACCCTTAAAATTGGGGCGAAACGACCCGGGGCAAAACGACCCGGGGCGAACTGGTATGGGGGAGAAACGACCCAGGGGGCGAACGGGATTTGGGGCGAAACGACCCGACACCGTCTCTCCACCCTCTTTCTACAAGGCCACAACGTCCCAGGCCGAAACGTCTCAAGGCCGAAACGTCCCGATTCCGTTATAACTTGTAGGCACAGACCCGGCGTTATAGGCACACTAACTGTGTAGCACCATAACATTTTTACCCATAACTCGTCATCAGAAAATGGAAACATCAGCGCAGATTGGGTCAATGTACCCTATGAGTAAGGATGTCGGCATGTGTATCGGGAGCGAACTGTCACATACACTGTGTGTACCTTCGTTTCCAACACAGTCAGAATGTGGCTGTTGTCCGCGGTTGGTGTATTTATAACAAGATGAGAATGTTTTGTTTCAGCCGCACTTAAACGAATTAACTATGATTTGATTAGCTGTATAATGCACACTCATAAATATGTTTTCAGAACAAACTAATTACTACTTAAACATTAACCGATAACAGATCTTCTGCCGATCAGGCTTTCTAGAAAAAATTATTTTCGAACATTATTTTGACAGGAAGGTGCGTGGACATGAAGATTGGACAGAGTCAAGGAGACAAAATTCTAGCTTAGTGTCTGCACACCACTGCAACCGGAGGGGATGGGTGGTCGGGTGGTAGCTCCAATTTGGAGCCCAGGTGCTCTGATTTTTATAATCGGATATTTATTTGTCGCACACTGGGCTCCACATCTGGACCTTGTTTTCATTATATACCACGAAACGAGAAACAAGTTTAGATAATTGGTCCTTGTTAAATACATGCTGGTCGTTCGGTCTAAACAAAACATTGCATGTGCTCGCTAAACAACACTGAAAAAGAATCGGATATTTATTGACATGAATAACACCTACCGCATTAAAAAATTGTTTTTCTTCCCGTTCATGCGACAATCAGTGCATGTTTCGGGGGAACACTTTTTGGGTAATTGAAAATTGGCAATGGACACTCAGCCGAAACGAAGTCAAGTAACAAGTTTTGAAGAAGATTCTTCAACAAAAATGCCGATATAAGCTGATACGAGCGTCTTAATATCAAAACATTTAACAGTTTCCCCGGAACACGTTCTAAAACAAAATAAAAACTGTCTTTCAAATAAAATCGCCAACGAGCATTCTACTCTTATTCTCGAATAAAACGGAAATTATATTGATAATAACGAATGATCGATCTCATCAGTGCAGGGCCGTCGAGGAATATCCAGGCCCCGATCGAGAGAAAAAAAGGGGCTCGTGTAGTCCAAACTTGGACCTGAAGTCCGTAATATAATTTTTTTGGTGTGATATGCCCCAAAGGACTTATAACACCAAAATAATATATAAAGGACTTTGGGTCCAAGTTTGGACTTGGCTCCGTGTTAATGTCTAGCCGCGAGACGGTGCGCATCATACCCAGTCGTATGGCGACTATAGTGGAGGCGAGTACGAAAGGGGCATCCCTTTCTCGAAGGTGGGGGAAGGGAAAAAACAAAATCGTTTTTATGGATGTCAAAAGATGAGGTTTCCTTAATTTTGACACATGGCCATGAATTCTTGCGTGAGGGAGTGGGGGAACGCGGAATTCGCGTAATATTGAAATAACCACCAGAAAACATGGTTTCAACTGCATAGGAGTGCTTGAGGTTGTACTCCAGCAGTGACGCGAGTAGGGCCCATTAACGTCTGCCTCTTGTTACTACATCCCCACTCCTCCTACCTCATGTCGACGGCCTGCACCACTGGTAGTGCCGGGTCACTGATATAGGCCTAGGCCCCCTCACAAGGGAAATACAGCAATCCAGCTTCACCCCCCCAACATTTGCCCATCTATATATGATGTGCCACCCGAACATTCGCCACCAGGAAATAAGGACCTTAGTTCAGCTCCTGTCCGGGTGGTAAATATTCAGGTGATAACTTCCGGTTGGACAGGTCTCCTGGTGGTGGGGAATGACCGACATTCATTTATAAAAGATAACATTAAATATGTTTGGTAATACTATTATTCAATTTTTGCTCCGAGTTATCAATCGGTCGTTTAAGTATGGGTATAGCACACTACTATCTACCCCCCCCCCCCCCCACACACACACACACACACGCGCGCGCGCATTGTCCCACGCGCGTATAGAGGCGAGGTGATGACTAAAACGAAAAGGGGTCTACCACTCTCGTCATCGGGATTCTGAAGCTTCAAACGGAAAAAAATTGGAAATTGGCACTTGTGGAAGTTCAGTGTGGCCCATCGGGGGCTTTTTACACATGACCACACTATATTCCGACCAACATATTCATGCTGGTGTGGATTCATCGCAAAGTTTGAAAATGGGAGAATATGGGATTTCTAACGACTCACGAGAAACCGCACAATCTTGAGATTTCGCGCATTGCATAGAGTGAAGTATTATCTGCGAATGCCGGACATGTGCCCCCCCCCCCCCCCGACGAGCCCCCCCCCCCCCCCCTTGACATTTGCCCCCGGACATGAGCCCCCCCCCCCCCCGGACATGAGCCCCCTCGTTATAGCAAATATGGATATGAGGCCCCCCCCCTCCCATTCCCGGACAACTGCCCCCGTCCCCTGTCTGTCATTTTATTACTGCTTACTGCAAAAAGCACTTTAACAACGGTATACAATAAAATGTTTCGTGTCGGACACAATAATAAAATAAATGACAGGCAGGGGGGGGGGGTCAGTTGTCAGGGCTGTCGGGGGGGGGGGGGGGTAACCGATGTAGTAACACCGGAGCCCGCCGTTAATGGAAGGCACATGACCATGAATTCTTGCGGAGCGGCGAGTAATATTGAAATATCCACCACAAAGCATGGTTTCAATTGCACAAGAAATGCTGGAGCTTGTACTCCAGCAGGGAAGCTACCGGGCATAGGCGTATGAATGTGAAAAAATTGGATTTATCGGGCAATTTCATATTAAAAATTGAATTTTTCGGGCAATTTCATATTTTTTTCGGGCCAATTGGAGTTGCGGCGAAATCATTTTTCGGGCAAATATCCCAGCCCCCCCCCCCCCCTAAAACATTAACCCATACGCCTATGCTACCGGGCCCCCATTAACGGCTGGCTCCAGTGTTACTACATCGGTTACCCCCCGCCCCCTCGACGGCCCAGACAACTGACCCCCCCCCCAAACCCTGCCTATCATCATTTTATTGTGGTGTCCGACACGAAACATTTTATTGTATACTGTTGTTCAAGTGCTTTTCGCAATAAGCAGTAATAAAATGATGACAGACAAGGGAGGGGGGCAGTTGTCCAGGAATGGAGAGGGGGGGGGGGTCATGTCCATATTTGCTATAACGAGGGGGGGGGGGGGGCATGTCCGGGGGCGGCTCATGTCCGGGTGGCAAATGTCAAGGGGGCACTCGTCCGGAGGGGGGGGGGGGGGGCACATGTCCGGCATTCAAATGTTTCTGTTGAAAATATTTCATACGATGCAGTTGTGTACAAACATTAGTAAAAAAAAAAAAAATTCCAAGTGTTGTTAACGTATGTCACGATACAATATAAGGTTTTGTTCGTCCACACATGGGAAAATGTCCTTTCTGGTACTGTATGGAGTTTTGTACACCCATGCATGCGTTATTGACCCATGCATGCGTTATTGGTCTTGTGGTGTGTTGTGTATATATGGTGATGTGTCCAGCATTCAGTTACAAAGCTATTTACATATTTTGATCAGTTAGGCGAATGCGAATGCGATGGCGGGGCGGGGGGGGGGGGGGGGCTAGCTCAAAAACATATTTGCAACTGTATACCCTTGTCTACCAGGAAGGAATTGGAGACGAGCCCCTAAAATTACTTTTTATCGAATCTTGTGTGTGTGGGGGGGGGGGGGGGGGGGGGAGGGACTTGCTAAAAAATGGTTGTCCCCCAAATGTGACTGATTTCCTCCCCAATTACAAGGTGGGAAAGGCAGCCGTTGTGTGTGTGGGCGGGGTGGGGGAGGGGCTCTAAATTCGATCTCAGGCCATCATATTTTTCAAAATTTCTCTGCAGAGATCCCCAGGCCACATGCAGGCAGTAAGAAGGGGGAAGAGGGGCTGCCAATTTTCACACACCCACATTGGTGTTACGAGCCTCGATAATGCACGCGGAATCATTTTTTGAGCAAAATCTCCCCCCCCCCCTCCCCCCACACACACACATACACCGGTTGCCTTTCCGACCTTGTAATTGGGGAGGAAATCAGCCCCCTCCCCCCCCCCCAAAAAAAGAAGAAGAATGAAGTGGAACAAGAGAGTACCCCAACTTTCAATTTGTTCATATACTTCACACACAGGGTCACGTTACACACGATTTTTATGTCCCAAATAATATTTATTCGAAAATCATACTGGTCACCCCAATGATCATAGTATATTATAAATAGCGGCATATTATACTATTATCATGTGGGTGTCGAGTATGATTTTCAAATAAATATTATTTGGGAATTAAAAAAATAGTTTGTAATGTAAGGTGCCACTGTGCTTCACACTTTTGCGAGTTCATTATTCGTTGTTTTCTTCTGAGTTTGATTGAGGTCACTTGCTCTGACAGCTCAAACCGATGTCGGGAGTGCCAAATAAAAAAAAAAATATTGTTTGTCTGAAGGATTTATGTGAAAAATAGGCCAATTCACATTTTTGTATTACGTTGCCTTTTAGTTCCCTCCCAATTCAAATGTCGTTCTTAAATTGGCCCGCTTTGTGGCTCCCGAGTTTAGGATTTGACTGTGACGTCACGGTGTGATGGTAAATCCCAATGTGAAATTAGAAAATCTTGTTGATTTTTGCTAGGGCTTTGCCGAATATCGAACATTTTTGGAATAACAAACATCGAACTGGGCAATATTTTTGTGCAGAATTGTTTGAGAGGTGACCAACTTGAACTGCAAACTGGAATAAGCTTGTGAAAGAAGGTAATTCAGTCATTTTTATACACCCAAACCGTTCGTACCGAAAAACCGTTACGAACGTCCCGATTGAAAAATCGCCTTTAAATTTCTAGCTGAGAAGGGTCCTACTATTTAACGAACACAAACGAACATAAACGAACATAAACGAACAGAAGAGAAAATAATAGGAAATACAAGTTAAAAATGGTTGAGGGTGCATATGCAGGTATATGTGGGTATATATTATTCGTTTGTAAAATTGTATTCACTTCTGATGAGTATTTTGATGATTAATAAGGTTTATAAAATGTACGACGGCGCGAAATTCTTGTGTTCGTTAAGTAGTAGCCTGCTTGAAGCTGTCGACAAGATGCGACAAAGGTGTGAAATCAATTAGCTGTCTACCTGAGGAAGAATGTCGCTGAGGAAAACAGCGAAATTTAGAGGTTTAAGAGGATGGCAAGCGCCTATTTTAATCGTGTGTAAAATTGTATCCACGTCTGATGAGTATTTTAGTGATAAATAAAGATTATAGCCATTATTTGGATTGACAAACATGCATCAAACTCTCGCTTTGGATTCCGAGGACGCATCACGGCGAGTCGGGGACAAACCGTGATCTACCCTCAGAAAGCGGAGCAAGACTCGGATACATGTAGCATATTGTACACCCACATAATGATAATAATCTAAAGATCTTAAAATATCCTGGGGATAAGTCATTAAAGTCCAGTTTAAGCTTTCCTGAACACTTTCCTCGAACCAGCTCACCCTCCACCAACGCGGGCTCCCACTAACGAGAGAGGACAACCAGGCGCGTAGCCAGGAAAAAGTTTCCTGGGGGAGGGGGCGATAACAGGGGTGGGGGGGGGAGGGGCGGGGCTAATAGCCATCAGATGCGCGAAAGGCGGGGGTGCTGGGGGTCCTTCTCCAGGAATTTTTTTTCGGGGGGGGGGGGGGGGGGGGGGGGGGGGGTTCTCCCCCAGGAAAATTTTAAAATCTAAGTCTACTGGCGGAAAACATTTGGAAGGGGACACAGCTAGATTTTGGGGAGGGGATAAGTGCCCCCCAGCCCCATGTGGCTACGACATTGGGGACAACCCTACCCATACTCTCCTAGAAACGCGACCCGAGAAAAAAATCCCGGGCACCCCCCCCCCCCCCGCCCCACACTGACTCTCCAACGAGGGGGACACCCCTGGCTCTTTCCAGGAAGCGGGTTCTATGATACAGTAACCGCTTCGCGGTGATGTCTTCTACATACACCCCATCCCGTTTTTTTATTTAAATTAAAAAAAAACAAGCATTGCCAAAAAACCTGGGCAACGAAAACGAATAAAGTCGTGCAAAACAAAAGTAACGACACAAAAAAGGCAAAAGAACTTAAACGAATAAAAATATAAAGCATATAATCACCGAAGGCATAGACAAATTATTTTACTGCCAAAAATAGTGGTGATTGAGGCTTTAACCTTTTGGCAAAAAATGACACAAACAATAAATCTTTTAAAAAATGTTTAAAAAAAAAAAAATTTAAAAAAAAAAAAAAATTGCAGAATGAAATATGCAAAAAAGTTATATCTATATGATGCTAAAGAGGACAGTAGCCAAAGTGCACTGCCCGCAGTTGCCAAAAGTTGCACCGCAGCGGTAGCAAAAAAATGTGCATCGCATCGCAGGAGGTGTTCGAAACACACTGTTTACAGTAGCCAAAAGGCACTGCTGCAGTACTAGCGAAAATAAGTTGTATGTTACCCACTAAAAAAATCTCTTAATCCGCCTGACTTGACTCTGTTAAGTCTGCCGGGCCCAAGCCCGGGCAAAGGATGAGGGGAGTTTAACATTTATCTAGTCCAGTACTATAAGCCTTCGCCTGTGCTCCGAATTTATTTTTTTTATTTTTTAATATGTCGCACCGGTGCGACATATTAAAAATAATAATAATAATAAATTCGGAGCACAGGCGAAGGCTAATATTATTGGGCTAACATTTATCGCGAAGCGGTTAGGCCTACTGTATCACGGAACGCGTTTCTGGAAAGAACCGGGGGTGGATGGGGCTCGTTGGTGAGTCTGTGGGTGGAGGTGTCCCGGGATTTGTCGTTGCCACAGGGGGCAGGTTCCCCCTCCCCAAAATGTAACTGTACCCCCCTCCAAATGTTCCCGCCAGTAGTTAGACTTAGATTTGAAAATTTTCCTGGGAAATTTTCCCCATTCCCCCCCCCCCAAAAAAAAAAAAAAAAATCCTGGGGAAGAACCCCCAGACCCCCACCCCCGCCTTTCGCGCATCTGATGGCTATAACCCCCCCCCCCCTTACCCCCAGGAAACTTTTTCCTGGCTACGCGCCTGGTTGTCCTCTCTCGTTAGTGGGAGCTCGCGTTGGTGGAGGGTGAGCTTGTTCGGGGAAAGTTTTCAGGAAAGCTTAAACTGGGCTTTAATGACTTATCCCCAAGATATTGTAAGATCTTTAGATTATTATCATTATGTGGGTGTACAATATGCTACATGTATCCGAGTCTTGCTCCGCTTTCTAAGGGTAGATCACGGTTTGTCCCCGACTCGCCGTGATGCGTCCTCGGAATCCAAAGCGAGAGTTTGATGCATGTTTGTCAATCCAAATAATGGCTATAATCTTTATTTATCACTAAAATACTCATCAGACGTGGATACAATTTTACACACGATTAAAATAGGCGCTTGCCATCCTCTTAAACCTAAATTTCGCTGTTTTCCTCAGCGACATTCTTCCTCAGATAGACAGCAATTGATTTCACACCTTTGTCGCATCTTATCGACAGCTTCAAGCAGGCTACTACTTAACGAACACAAGAATTTCGCGCCGTCGTTCATTTTATAAACCTTATTAATCATCATAATACTCATCAGAAGTGACTAAAATTTTACAAACGAATAATATATACCCACATATACCTGCATATGAACCCTCAACCATTTTTAACTTGTATTTCCTATTATTTTCTCTTCTGTTCGTTTATGTTCGTTTATGTTCGTTTATGTTCGTTTGTGTTCGTTAAATAGTAGGACCGGCTGAGAACGAGCACATAAAATATCAAAATCATAAAATAAGCTCGTTCGAGGCTAGAAATCTAGCTAGTCGGGAGGGAACTGGTTAAAACGTCACCAGACCAAAACGTCATCTTCCAAATTTGTTAAAACATCACACACTTTTTGGTCAAAACGTCACATATTTTGGTCAAAATGTTACACACTCAGAAAGCAAGATAACAAGGCATTTACCATTGCAAACTATTTCATGTACAGTGTCCAAGCAAGAAATGGACTGAATAAAAGTTTCAGCGCGCCTAAGGCACACGGGGACGATGAGCAGATATGTAATTCTATCGTGTTAGTCATATGGGTAGAACGATAGTTTGTTGAGACAGAACTATTTTCTCACAGTTTATTGGAGAGGCTCGTGAGCATTCTTCAGTACTTGAACTGTGAATGAAGGATGCTGGTCAATTCGTAATCAAGTCAATTCGTACTCAGGGATTTTCTAGTCAATTCGTAATCAGTTTTCACTGAGTACGAATTGACCATGGGAGTACATGGTCAATTCATAATCAAGCCAATTCGCACCCAAATTACCCAATGAAAACCTATTACTTGACTTGGAAAGGATAGAAAGGTAAAAAAATGGGAAAATAACATAAGAAGGCCGACTTAGGAGGAGAATTTTGAAAATAAATTCGTATTCAATTATTATTGACGAGGTTATGAATCGACCACACAAGTACGTCGACTGAACAAACTTGAGTACGAATTGACTTGATTACGAATAATAATTAATAATAACAATAATAATAATAATTTATAAGCCTAAACTCAACCAGCGTGCTCCTTGGCTTTGCCTGAACTAAACCTAGCATTTATCAAAAGCTATTGTTTAGAGATAAGTTTTTAGACCTATCTTAAATGAGGTGATTGATTGGGATTTTCTCAGGTGAGCAGGTAATACATTCCAGTACCTAGGGACTGCCACAGAAAAAGCCCTGTCACCTGCAGTGTTTAACTTGGACCTTGGCTGCACCAGGGCTACAAGATTCGTCGAGCGCAGTGACCGTGGTGGTTTGTAGACTGGTGTAAGATCACTCAAGTATTGTGGCATCTCGCCATTCAACCATTTGAAGGCTAGAAAAAGGAGTTTGTTCTCTATTCGCTGTTTTACAGGAAGCCAATGGAGCTTTTCCAGCACTGGTGTAATATGACATAATTTACGTCAGTTGGTGACAACACGTGCCGCACAGTTCTGGGTATGCTGTAGCCTTTCTAGCTGGGATTTTTTTTTACAGCCATACAGTAGGGAATTGCAATAATCGAGCCGGCTCGTAATGAAGGCATGAACAAGTTCAGTTGTTTTATCGTCTAGAAACTCCCTTATTTTACTGATTTTTCGGAGATGAAAGAATGCTGACTGACAGATATGACTAACATGTCTGTCAGCCCGCAAGTTTTCATCCATGAAGAATCCTAGGTTGGGCACACACGAACATGGCGCAGTAGCTGAATTGTCAACCTGCAGAGGTAGCTTTGACATATGTGACATTTGATTAGGAAGTCCGAAATAAATAACCTCTGTTTTATCTCCATTAAGTTTCAGATAATTTTGTGTCATCCAGGTTTTAATTTCATCTACACATCGCCTCAACCTATCCAGTGCCACTGCCTGACCTGTAGGCTGAAAATGGATGTACAACTGCGTATCGTCTGCGTAGAAATGGAATTGTAATCCATGTTTTCGTATGATGTCGCCCAGTGGTAAAACATATATTACATACAAAATGGGACCGAGAACGGATCCCTGGGGGACGCCAAAGCACGGAGTGGTCTCATCGGAAGCAACACCGTTGATGAGAATGCTCTGTGAACGATTTTTAAGGTAAGAGGAAAACCAGTTCAAAGCAGTACCGGTTACACCACACCTGTGCTGTAATCTTAGCAAAAGGGTTTTATGGTCGATGGTGTCGAAGGCGGCACTTAAATCTAGGAGTACCAAGTATGAAATGAGGTGTTTATCCATGGATATCAGGGTATCATTTTGAACTCGTAGCAGTGCAGTTTCTGTGCTACAGAAAGGGCGGTATGCTGACTGACATTCCTCAAATAGGCCGTGTACGTCTAAGTAAGTTCTCAGTTGATGAGCAACCACCCCGCTCAATAACCCTTGACAGGAAAGAAAGGTTAGAGACCGGGCGGTAGTTCTTCCGTATTTCAGCATCTAGACTGGGTTTCTTCAACAGTGGCGTAAGCAGGGCGCGTTTCATCACAGTTGGAAATGTGCCAGATGTCAATGATGTATTGACTATTCTCATAATGAATGGGATTAGATTTGGAATTGACCATAACCCTGAATGAACAGTCATTGAAACCTTGGCACTTTGTATGGGTGTGGTAGAAGTTTCCTCAGTTTTTAGTGGCACCAACTGGCGAAAACGGCATCAAGCGTGGCTGACAAAAGCAGCACCAAATTGGCAAAAAGGATTCCACGCGTGTGTGGCGAAAAACAAACCAAACCAAAAGAAGAACAGCACTATGTTACACGTTCAAAAATTTAATTTTTCACCAGATTGTCGTTTTGATTTTGACGATTTTTTACAAATTATTTTATCTTTTCTCTCATATTTCCAATAATATCGAATGTGAACACAGGCAAATAGCTTGTACAAGGCTGACTACTTTTATAGAAAAAATAGATTCAACGGAAGAATGCTCTGACAATGTGTGTACACTGGTTTTCTACCCGACAATACAAATACTGGTACAACGAATAAAGTACTTTTCAAAAGGAGTGGATTAATAAGCTGGTTTAGGCGACAGAAGCTAAACAGCCAAAAGACTTGCAGACAAATATAAAAAAAAATGAAAAAAGATTGTCAGAAAGTCAGCAGTATTTCAATAGAATCCATATTTTAAACAAAGGATATCATATATAGACTTTTCATTGCTTGTTCCAAAAAGGCTGAAACCATTACACCAATTTCACTAGTTAAGTATTTTTAAATAAAACATGTTAATTCTATCTCTATAAATTGCATAGATTCGTGAAAAATAATCTACGCCTCCCACAACAAAGTGATGTCAGAAGAGTATTTTTTATTATTAGATTATTATTATCTGATGGTGAAAATAACCTGCTGTTCTCTATTTCACTGAGTTCATGCAATTGGATGAATACCACTGTTGCGCTCCCCTTTTAAATATGATCATTCGAGTAAATGGCTTAAGTCCTTTATATTTGGTAAGTTGTCAGCTTTGAAATAATCAGTATGTGACGTTTTAACTCAAAAGCGGACACACTAAAATGTGTACCCCGGCACCGGCTCCGGAAAAGGTGTGCCTGGGAAATATAAAGTTGCATTTCTTTCTCATTTGTATGTACAATGCGGTCATTTTTGTTTTCAGCATCTTTTAGGGGTACTTTAAAGATTTGTGGAGAAATATTTAGAATTATTTTATTTTTGTGAGTTTTATCGAAGTTTTCCCTTCAGAAACACATTAAAAAGTGTACCCCGACCGGGTCGTTAATTAATTAGCTCGCACTTTAATCCGATGACAATGGAGGTGTTGTTCAAGTTGAGTGCATAAAAACTTGATTGAATTGCCCTACCAGTTCGCTTAGTGGTTTATAATTCTCATTCATCTTTTTCAGTTATTAGGACATTCTTGGCTGGAGTAAAATGAGGATGGGTTCCGTACAGACAAACAAAAGCGACATTCGGCGTTAGGGCGATTCACCTGGATAACAGTGGCACGTTACAAACGATTTTTAAGTTGGGATTTTCCAATAATATTATCTGGAAGATTTCTTGAAAATCATTGATAACGTGCCTGGATCTACTGCGTTTCAACAAGAAACCAAACTCTCACTCATGGAACTATCAATATGTTTCAGCGAAATAAAATCGGGGACGTTTCGGAAGGAAGAAAATGGGAATGGTGAAAGACAAAGAATAGGAATATTTATAATATTTTTTATTGTAACCCTTTTTCAGTCAAAGTAATCAATCAGTAAAGTGGATATTCAACGCGAAAAATAAAATGAGGAAGAAAAGGAGCCCCCCCCCCCCCCCACCCTAACCCCCTCGCCTATGTTTTAAGGCAATACACTAAAGATATAATAGTCCAAAAATTACCCTTTATCAATTTAGAACTTGTCGCGCTGGGCCGCGCACATATAAAAAAAATTACCGAATAATCGAATTTTGGTTTCTTTTGCCGCTAAGCATAGCTCATGATTCATCATTGCAACGACATCAATTGAGTTCGTTTTAATGAGGGAGCATGAGCTATGTTTTAAGGCAATAAACTGGAGGAATAACAGTCGAAAAATTACCAAATAATCGAATTTTGGTTTCTTTGGGGCACACATATAAACATTTTTAAGGCAATAAACTGAAAGAATAATAGTTAAAAAAAAATACGCTTCAACATTTTCTGTTTTGAGGTAAAGATAAAATTAAAGGCATGAATAAATACAAAATATATGGGGATTTAGTTAAAATAATGTTCAGTTGAAATTGGCACATTTGTTGCAAGTATAGATTTTTGAGTCAATATTCGTTTTGGTAATACCGACACATCTGTAGTGTACCCATGCATCATACTCTTCAGAATTACATTCAATCATATCACCGTAGATATTGGTCAGTCTACATTCATTGCAATCAAAATCAGGATCATAAACAAGCACATGTTTTTTCTTTCTCAACTTCGTGTTTCTCTGGTAGTGTACACGATCGCCATGGTGGTCCAAATTGAAACTGCCAGTCCAGAATGAATGAAAGGTTTTAGCGCGCCGAAGGCGCGCAGGGACGATGTGGGATTTACAAATCCCTTTCGACCCGGTTAATCTTATTTTATTTCACTTGGACCACACAGGTCTAGCTTTCTTATTGCCTCAAATGGGGTCTGAGGGGGTATGCACGCGGTTAGAATTCCCGGCAGTTTACGTTGGAGTGATAGATTGTCAATACTCAATCCCTCAACGCCATTAAGACTATTAGAGAGTCAGTTCATTTTTTGGATGACGGTTATATACTGTAGAGACACTCGTACAAAGTTGTTTTAGAGCAAAATCGCCGAAAGTTTGTGTTCTTACTTCCGTTAGAAATTGTTAATATCAAAAGATACAAAAAGAGCCCCAACCTTAAAAAATGAAAACAATTTAACAAAGTTCAGTTTTGTTATGCACTTTGAAAAAATTGCCGAAAGTTTGTGTTCATACTGCTGTTACACCTTGTGGACATCAAAAGACGAAAAGAGACAGACAATTTCAAAAGATGAAAACAATTCAATCAATTTAATTGCGAATGCACTCCTACAACACTTCCATTATTTCCATGAAGGTGTGATCAGATTATAGCATATAATCATCAGATAGACTGTGGCTAATTAACGACCCGAGCGGGGTACACTTTTTAGTGTGTTTCTGAAGGGAAAACTTCGATAAAACTCACAAAAATAAAATAATTCTAAATATTTCTCCACAAACCTCTAAAGTACCCCTAAAGGTTGCTACATACCACAAATGATCACATTATACATACGAATAAGAAAGAAATGCAACTTTATATTTCCCAGACACACCTTTTCCGGAGACGGAGCCGGGGACGGGGTACACATTTTAGTGTGTCCCCTCAAAAGTGTGTGAAGTTTTGACCATTTTGAAATGTGACGTTTTGGTTGCTTCGCGTTTTGGCCTGTTACCACCGGGACCGCTCTACTCGTACACTTCCGCTACACTCAAGTGAAACCCTGCAGCCAGAACGCCCGATGAAACAACCCTGGGTTCTTCCACGTTCTTGGATAAATGTTTTATTGCTAACTCAAGAAAAATTTCTTACCGCTACTCCACGTTTTGCACTGGCCGTACGTCTTTGCTAGGGATCTTGTACCCCACCCTTCAGTAGGTTAAACCAAAGGGGTCAACCGTGCAACTATGACCATGAGCAAGACTTCTACAAAATGATAATGGAAATTCCAGAAAATGAACTTGGACGTAAGTCAGTTTCAAACTGTGGAATATCTTTTATAGTTTCCAATTGTTGTTTTATTTATTTACAATATTTTCAATTAATGGACAAGACACATTCACGTCACAACACGGACTGGTGCGTGCATTTATGATGACCAGCCTAAGGACATACCCTACCTGACTTCCCTGAAGCGCTAGTAAATTGTAAAGTTAAAGTTAAACGGCACCCACTACTATTAGTACTACAATTTACATTTACAGTCTGGGTATTGCATTGTGTATAGAGCGAAATATAACTTCATGTCAACAATAATTTAAAATAGTGAATTTGGAAAACCAGTGAGGTACGCTGACCCGGGCTCTCTAATTGATAGATAGCATTAGCCTTGCGATCGGTAATTCTCAAACCCACTAGTTATTCAACCTGCTTCAATTAATGAAGTTTTTATGACCGATTGTCCAGGTGTATAATTACGAGGAAAATAGAATGGTAAAGCGAAGGCAAAGCCTTCAAAGCTTTCCACCTATACAAAGCCCACAGGACTTTCTGTCACACCAAAAAGGCGTTCACTCCCTTAACCCCTTACCATTTCGGTATTCATGTCTGTTCAGTCAGTGAATTGCAGACGTCTCTCCCTTGGGCCAATCGAAATGGGCAGATTCCAGTCCCCGAGATGCGCCGAGCAACCCCATTTATAGGGATACGCTGACATGGTCGGGTTACCCTGCCTACCGTATCCACCGGGTTAAACGCACAGAAACGCAGATGTGGAGTCGATTCATACTTCCTGCTTACATTAAAAACAAAAATGGCGCACGCCTATCGTCTCCGCATACTACCAACGACCTTTTGCACTTTCCTGCTTGGACCTCTCGACCAACAAAATATTATCTTGGAAGAATGATTTTCGAACCAATGGTTTCGTGCGCCAAAGGCGCGCAGGGACGGTTTGGAGAAAGCTCCTTTCGACACTTCTCTGAAATTTGAAGTTTTTCACAGATGTCGACCAAGAGAGTAAGCAGCAGAGGAGGAAAGGCTGCGCGGGGTGGGGGTGGGGGGGGGGGGTAGGGCTTAGATATTCTTGATGTTCTTAGTTGAGCTGGTATCCGATATCCTCCCGATACCAGTGAGAGTTCGTCCTCTCGTCAAAGGTGCTGCCTCTCCTAGAGGTTGATGTACTGGTGTTTTCAGGCAAGTATGGTCTGCCGCCACTAGTTACATTTAAGTATTTATTCCGAGGCTTTCATTGGCAAGTAAAGTCTGCCTTTGGCAATTGTCGGAGAGGTTGCGCTGGCTTCTGCACGCAGACTTTTATCACAGGAGTAACCCGAGACAAGTATACAACCAACTTCCCCTTTCGGGGACCACACAAAGATAGACCCGATGTTCCCTGGTTCGGGGCAGGCCTGCATATTAACCAATTTGTCCGGGGCCTGAGTGTGCACTAGTGGCGTTAAAAAGGAGAATGGAAGATGGACGGAGGACCAATTCTCGCCTCCCCGGAGGTGGGTGACCACCGCTGGGGATTTATTTATTTATTGGCGTTTAAGGTCAAATACTTCTGCACAATAGCTAATTGTGACCACAACATGGAGATAAAGTCAAGGTCAGTCAATCGTTTATACCCCATTTTGCCTATTTTAGAGTACTTGCACCCCAAGCATTAGTAACTGGGTTCTATTTTACCAGTAAAACGGAGCTTGTTTACCACAGTAAAGAAGCACTGCCTTACTTCCCGGGGTTCCCACGAGAGACAGTTGGGGATGGAGTGAAGGATGATCAGAATCTATAGCGGTGACCAAGTAAACATTTTAAAAAATGGGAAAAATTAAGGAGTTTGTTGGCCCAGCAGTGGCGTGTAGAAGAAGCAGCCTAATCACTGGTCCTAGCTGTGGCTTTTGCTGTATCTGCCTGAGTTGAAGTCACCGTCGTTCTCGTAGAGGGCCCTTGCTGATGAGAAGTGAGTAGGCTATGAGGCAATGATCCTTATATGCCACACCCGAGGGTGTTCGCTGCCTCCTCAAATCCGCGTGGAGTCGGGTCGTAACGCCCGAAACGTTTCATCTCCGAGACGTTTCGGCCCAGGGACGTTTCGGACCCTCGGTATGAGGTGAGATGTCAATTAGGATAGGAAGGATTAAGTTGGGTGATGAATTTGGAAAAATAAAATACAAAACGTTCACCCTTCTCACTTCAAAGTAGCGGTATTTTGCCACTCATTGTATAAACAAGATGTCTTGAAACTGAACTGCTAAGTGTGAAAATTCGTGGAAACTTGTGAATGTGAACGAATTCATAGTCAAAGATTTTGAGAGTGACAGCACATACAGTTATGGAGGTATTCCTGAGGAATTAGGAGCACCACATTTTGTGTCGAGTGTGTTGATCAGTTCGGACGCTCCACTGGACTCTCCGTGAACACCACGAATACAGGCATGTTAAAACGTCTAAATGTGAGCAACACCAGAGACTGATCCATCCATGTCTCTGGTAATACCTGCCAGGTGATCTTGAAAGTAGTATAGGATGCAGAGATCTGGCCTTTTTACCAGGACCTCGAGGTCAGACCTCGACCTCGAGGTCATTGACCTCGGTGCCCAAATCCATTAGGCCTCCCCTTCCTCTCTCCCCTCCTCTCTCCACACTAGGCCTAGGTTATTTTTGGGCGCCCCCTCACCCTACCCGCCCTGTATGTACCATATTTTTTTAGGCTATCCCTCCCCAAAGCCCATTTTAGGACCGTCTAAAGGGACCCAGACTATGTATAGCCCATTTAGGCTTTCCCCACATTGTTTAAGTTTTCCCTGTATGTGGGGTCCCCCTTCCAAAAGCCCAGTCCCTCCCCACCAAAGCCCTGGACTGTTCCTCCCTGCTTCCAAAGCCTAGGCCAAAGCTGGGGGACTTTCGCACTGAGGTGTCCTTGTGAGTACTAACAAAAGAGTGCCACCATACCCTATCCCCAGCCCTGCCCCACGTAAATTTCGAGCTCTGTTGGTGTATCTAAGGTAAATGTTGTCAAGGACATGTAACGGCATACAAAATGCTTTAGACATAAAGACTACCTGGTTTTGTTTAGACATGTCATAAAGGAATTATGATAGAGAGAGAATCTTTGTTTATAAGAAGATATGATAGTGTCACGTTGTATAGTTATGCAAAGGGGACAATTGGTATGTTTGATTATGTCATAGATAAAGGTATTATGAAAAAGGGCTCCTTTGTTTATAAGAAATATGATAAAGACCATGTACACTGTTTGATTATGTCATAGATAAGATGGTGTCACGTCGCAGGTGTTTGATAACCCAGTAAGATCGCGGCGCTCTCTGATTGGTCAAACAACTGTCCAATCAGATCGTGCCATGCAGTATTTTCTGTGTGGCGAATAGATGAGTGATCCGGAGTGTGACAATAAAAGGCAAGCAAGATTGGAAGTCATCTACCCCCCCCCCCCCCTGAAGGCAGACCAGATGGCCAGGGCTCAGCATCCTCCCTCCCTTATAGGCTGATGGATGACTCCCATCTGTCAAAAAAAATACATATTGGTGGATTTTTTCCTTTTTTGTAACCATTAAGGATAATATGATGGGGCTGCTCACAAACCAGTGGCTGTCTGGGTTTTTGGGTTTTTTTAAAAAAAAAATTCTAAAATAACCACCAAACTGCGGTTTCAGTATTACCATAAATACGCTCATCAAGAAAACGCGGAGCAGAACTCTTGTAATTGTGCAAAATTCCTAGCCATCTTCCAGTCCGAGGTTCTCTGGGATCTCAACCCACTATCCTACTGCCAGTCTCACACTCAAACTTAATAAGATTATTGGCTCTCGTTCCCGACTCTCGAGGATTTATAAGCAAATAAATCTATAAAGCAAATAAAGTTAAAAGGGTCACAAGGGAGAAACTTTTTATTCATCCATTCAGTTTTTATCGTTCTTTCAAAATCATTTGATCAAGAATAGTTTGAACTTTTTGAGAAAAAAACAAAACAAAATGGAATCAGTAATTAGAATTAGTTGTCAAGTTTGTGAGAAGACCTTCTCTGACCGTTGCAGTAGGAAATGAATGTGCTTTGTATGTGATAAAAAAGGCTCTCTTTTTAAGAAATTGGGTGGCCCTGAAAAGGGTCGTTTGTTTGGCTTTCTACAGATTTTCTCCAAGGATAGTTGATAAGCTAGCTAGAACAGGTCTCAGTAACTTTCCTAAGAAACTGCCTTCCTGTATGATTTGTCTTGCTTTCCCAGCAGGTAATTTTTTGGCTATTTTCCTAATTTCATACCTGTGTGGAATGAGGTATGCTCGTGCTCTCATTGTCATTGGTACATTGAATTTCAAAACGTTCTTTGCACATTCACATATGCATTCAATGAGGTCATCGTCGGCTGTCTTTACCATATTTTTGGTTTGCTGTTGATTAGCATAGGCTAGAAATCGTAGTTGGTCTGTATATCTTCTCAACCTGTCCAGAGCTTTGTTTCGGAGCTCATAATTTATCTCAGCCTTGCTGAGACAGTCCATGTCTTTCGTGGTTGGATTCTTCTGGTAGGAGGGCTTAACTGGTGCTACATTTCCTCTTGGTGGCCATATTGCTTGGTGCTTTTCATTTCGTGGCATTGGTACCTGTGACGTTCTGCTCGTTTCAGTATTCTGCTGTTGGTCAATCTGAGGTAGGTTCATTGACATCGACATGTTAGTAGTATAAGGGAGTTGGTTATAGGTAGATCCGACTGTAAATTCAGGTGCATTTGCATTATCTTTCCTTATAGGGTGGCTGTTGTATTCATCCTTGTGTTATATTCGTCTGTGCCGATAATAATGAGTTTTATGTGCGTAAGATTTTGGGCACAATTCACAGATATAGCGTGAATTCATCTTATTCAGTAGCGAGCTAAAAGATTTGTGGCGAGGGGACAATGATCTTCCATTTATATACAAGAATAGGATGGGTGCTACCCCAACCTGTCAATCGCTGATTGGTCAATTATATACCAGGATAGCATTGGTTCTACCCACCCTACCAATTGATGGTTGCTTCAAATTCTCCCACAGTGCATTGTGGGAAATTACAGTGATGCGATTCTGGGGTAAAACAAGTATTTGCTCAACTTCACACTACTACAAAATGGTCTCAAATGGTCTCAAATGGTCTCAAATACTCTTAAATGGTCTTAAATGGTCATTAAATTGTCTTAAATGGTCTTAAATGGTCACTAAATTGTCTTAAATGGTCACTAAATTGTCTTAAATGGTCTTAAATGGTCACTAAATGGTCACTAAATCTTAAATTGTCTTAAATGGTCACTAAATGGTCTTAAATGGTCACTAAATGGTCACTAAATTGTCTTAAATGGTCACTAAATTGTCTTAAATGGTCACTAAATGGTCTTAAATGGTCTTAAATGGTCACTAAATTGTCACTAAATTGTCTTAAATGGTCACTAAATGGTCTTAAATGGTCTTAAATGGTCACTAAATGGTCACTAAATTGTCTTAAATGGTCACTAAATGGTCACTAAATGGTCACTAAATGGTCTTAAATGGTCACTAAATGGTCACTAAATGGTCTTAAATGGTCACTAAATGGTCTTAAATGGTCTTAAATGATCACTAAATGGTCTTAAATGGTCACTAAATGGTCTTAAATGGTCTTAAATGATCACTAAATGGTCTTAAATGGTCACTAAATGGTCACTAATTTGGTGTATTTACTACATGTAAAACCAATGTGCACATATGTAAAACCAATGTGCACATATGTAAAACCACGTGCACATATGTAAAACCGATGTGCACATATGTAAAACTGATGTGCACATATGTAAAACCGATGTGCACATTAGTTTTACATATGTGTACATTTAAGACCATTTAGTGACCATTTAGTGACCATTTAAGACCATTTAGTGACCATTTAAGACCATTTAGTGACCATTTAAGACAATTTAGTGACCATTTAGTGACCATTTAAGACCATTTAGTGACCATTAAGTGACCATTTAAGACCATTTAGTGACAATTTAGTGACCATTTAAGACCATTTAGTGACCATTTAAGACAATTTAGTGACCATTTAAGACTATTTAAGACAATTTAGTGACCATTTAAGACGATTTAAGACCATTTAGTGACCATTTTGTAGTAGTGTGAAGTCGAGCAAATACTTGTTTTACCCCAGAATCGCATCACTGTAATTTCCCACAATGCACTGTGGGAGAATTTGAAGCAACCATCAATTGGTAGAGTGAGTAGAACCCATGCTATCCTGGTATATAATTGACCAATCAGCGATTGACAGGTTGGGGTAGCACCCATCCTATTCTTGTACATAAATGGAAGATCATTGTCCCCTCGCCACAAATCTTTTATTTCGCTACTGAATAAGATGAATTCACGCTATATCTGTGAATTGTGCCCAAAATCTTACGCACATAAAACTCATTATTATCGGCACAGACGAATATAACACAAGGATGAATACAACAGCCACTCTATAAGGAAAGATAATGCAAATGCACCTGAATTTACAGTCGGATCTACCTATAACCAACTCCCTTATACTACTAACCTGTCAACGTCAATGAACCTACCTCAGATTGACCAACAGCAGAATACTGAAACGAGCAGAACGTCACAGGTACCAATGCCACGAAATGAAAAGCACCAAGCAATATGGCCACCAAGAGGAAATGTAGCACCAGTTAAGCCTTCCTATCAGAAGAATCCAACCACGAAAGACATGGACTGTCTCAGTAAGGCTGAGATAAATTATGAGCTCCGAAACAAAGCACTAGACAGGTTGAGAAGATATACAGACCAACTACGATTTCTAGCCTATGCTAATCAACAGCAAACCAAAAATATGGTAAAGACAGCCGACAATGACCTCATTGAATGCATATGTGAATGTGCAAAGAACGTTTTGAAATTCAATGCACCAATGACAATAAGAGCACGAGCATACCTCATTCCACACAGGTATGAAATCAGGAAAATAGCCAAAAAATTACCTGCTGGGAAAGCAAGACAAATCATACAGGAAGGCGGTTTCTTAGGAAAGTTACTGAGACCTGTTCTAGCTAGCTTATCAACTATCCTTGGAGAAAATCTGTAGAAAGCCAAACAAACGGTACTTTTCAGGGCCACCCAATTTCTTAAAAAGAGAGCCTTTTTTATCACATACAAAGCACACTCATTTCCTACTGCAACGGTCAGAGAAGGTCTTCTCACAAACTTGACAACTAATTCTAATTACTGATTCCATTTTGTTTTGTTTTTTTCTCAAAGTGTTCAAACTATTCTCGATCAAATGATTTTGAAAGAACGATAAAAACTGAATGGATGAATAAAAAGTTTCTCCCTAGTGACCCTTTTAACTTTATTTGCTTTATAGATTTATTCGCTTATAAATCCTCGAGAGTCGGGAACGAGAGCCAATAATCTTATTAAGTTTGAGTGTGCGACTGGCAGTAGGATAGTGGGTTGAGATCCCAGAGAACTTCGGACTGGAAGATGGCTAGGAATTTTGCACAATTACAAGAGTTCTGCTCCGTGTTTTCTTGATGAGCGTATTTATGGTAATACTGAAACCGCAGTTTGGTGGTTATTTTAGAAATTTTTTTAAAAAAAAACCCATAAACCCAGACAGCCACTGGTTTGTGAGCAGCCCCATCATATTATCCTTAATGGTTACAAAAAAGGAAAAAATCCACCAATATGTATTTTTTTTTGAAAGATGGGAGTCATCCATCAGCCTATAAGGGTTGGAGGATGCTGAGCCCTGGCCATCTGGTCTGCCTTCAGGGGGGGGGGGGGGGGGTGGGGGGGCAGATGACTTCCAATCTTGCTTGCCTTTTATTGTCACACTCCAGATCACTCATCTATTCGCCACGCAGAAAATACTGCATGGCACGATCTAATTGGACAGTTGTTTGACCAATCAGAGAGCGCCGCGATCTTACTGGGTTATCAAACACCTGCGACGTGACCATCTTATCTATGACATAATCAAACAGTGTACATGGTCTTTATCATATTTCTTATAAACAAAGGAGCCCTTTTTCATAATACCTTTATCTATGACATAATCAAACATACCAATTGTCCCCTTCGCATAACTATACAACGTGACACTATCATATCTTCTTATAAACAAAGATTCTCTCTCTATCATAATTCCTTTATGACATGTCTAAACAAAACCAGGTAGTCTTTATGTCTAAGCATTTTGTATGCCGTTACATGTCCTTGACAACATTTACCTTAGATACACCAACAGAGCTCGAAATTTACGTGGGGCAGGGCTGGGGATAGGGGATGGTGGCACTGTTTTGTTAGTACTCACAAGGACACCTCAGTGCGAAAGTCCCCCAGCTTTGGCCTAGGCTTTGGAAGCAGGGAGGAACAGTCCAGGGCTTTGGTGGGGAGGGACTGGGCTTTTGGAAGGGGGACCCCACATACAGGTAAAACTTAAACAATGTGGGGAAAGCCTAAATGGGCTATACATAGTCTGGGTCCCTTTAGACGGTCCTAAAATGGGCTTTGGGGAGGGATAGCCTAAAAACATAGGGTACATACAGGGCGGGTAGGGTGAGGGGGCGCCCAAAAATAACCTAGGCCTAGTGTGGAGAGGGGAGGGGAGAGATGAAGGGGAGGCCTAATGGATTTGGGCACCGAGGTCAATGACCTCGAGGTCGAGGTCTGACCTCGAGGTCCTGGTAAAAAGGCCAGATCTCTGCATCCTATACTACTCTTGGATTTTCACATACCACCCGGAACGGCGCCAGAAAAGAAACCTCACCAAAACCAAAGAAACCAGCAGCCAGACCATCGGCCTTTCTGGGGAGTGGTAGTACCTTACCTTAGGCTCTGATTCACCCCAGAGGACCCTGAAAGGGCCAAATGCAAGAGAGGAAGAAAAGCCCGTCCACTGAGCACCGGGATGCCAAGCAGCTAGAGACCTAGGGGCGACAGACTGAAGACAACCGAAGAAAAGGAAGAGGAAATGGAAATCCACTCCCCATCCAGACAGAAAAACCAGCACCAGACACCACCTATTCATCAAATGACCCCATCTCCAGTTCCATCTCCAGCTTGGACCCCGACGCTAAGGAGGAACATGATGAAAAATTAAGTAAGCTCGCCCGCAAACTGGAACAGATCGTGGGAGCAGAAGAGTCAACCATCAGCTCTCCAGTTAAAACCGCACTGTTCCAGGAAAACGCTCTTTTAATTTTAATGCTCAAAACGAAGCTCAGAGAGACCAAGAACGCCCTAGATTCTAGACCCTGAAGCCGTGAAATATATTTTTTATGGCTGGCTGAGAGATTTCACGGCTGGCTAGTCGGCTTAATTGGCTCAGCCATGGGTTCTGCGGCTGAAAGAATATCGCGCTCGGCCGACTGAGAGTAGTTGGGGATGAGAACAAACGCAGATTAGGTAAATTGTCGGATTTTAATCGATAAAACGGAAGCGAAAAATTAAGCTTTCAATGCCGATCGTCAGTTCAGTACACGTGTGATCAATGTTGATAACTAACAAAAACCAGTTTGTGGGGGGCAAATGAAGTCCCGGATGTAAGATGGCGGAATGTAAAGATGGTCTCTTATCGAGACGAACCCAGTGTTCAGTTAAAAATCAGAGCAATCTTTATCTTTCGCAAAGAAATTTAAAACAAACACCGAGTTTTCCCCATGTCCAACCAATACACCAAGTTATGTTAAGATCTGAAGAATAGGAGCCAAGATCTTCAGACAGGAAATTAAATATTAAAGAGCACTTTAACCACGATTTCGCACAGATCAACCTGGAGAAAACATGTTTTTTCTCTCTCCTTATGTCCAAGATAATTGGACAGGTTAGATATGTCCGGGCATAGATGATTTCAAGTATAGGAAAAGTTTGTTTATTGGGTTAAAGGTAATTGTCATCATCTGTGGCTACATCCTAAACACGTATCATCTTTTAAGCCAAATTTTGCCAGTCATTTATACCACTTCATAATTTTGTTACCTACCTCTGAGGACTCACATAACACGGCATATTATAGCAGTAAAGAAGTTCTGGTCTTCCACAGCAAACAACCACTGCTGCATGCGCTAGAGTTCACATTGAAAGTGTCAATGACACCTCAGCTTAACTTGATTGTGTGTGGTGTTTGATGAAAAGGATAATGCTCAATGTATATGAAAGGATTATGAAATAAGACAAGAATTGTGATAACTGAGAATATATTAATTTCTGTACCCTACATGATATGTTTTCAACAAGAATGTTCTGAGGTGTAGACTGTACTAAAGAATTGCAACCTAGATTGATATGGCCCTCACAGTCAACGTATGAATACCAAAGTTACCAAGTTAAAGTAAAATTATTCCAAAACGAGTCATCCTACAAAGTTACAATGAAATCCCTTCGTACATATGCCTCATAGACTTTGCTTAAGGAATCTACATGTAGGCGACGTGCCAGGTCCAACGGTCACGGTTGACAGATCGTGACCAAAATAGGAGAGTCTCCTCTAAATATAATAACGAGTTATCCTACCAAGTTACAATGAAATCTCTTCATAAAAACAACTTGTAGACAGTGCTAAAGGAATATAGTCCACTTGCCCAAGCGGCGCCTAAGCGGCGTAACGGCTGACCAATCGTGACCAAAATATACTATTCGAAAAAGTAGGGGATATCCAAACTGATGTTGATATTTTCGAAAAATGGTACCGGATACGCGTGATTAGACACATCAATGTTAGCAAATTTAGTGTGGACCATGAATTCACCGGCCCACGAAAACCACGTGAAGGTTTTTCGCACGAGCGACACGTTAATGTCAGCAAGGTACATTTTGAAATTTTCATTTGTACTAGACGGGCTTTTTCGGAGGCCTGATCGTTATTTTCTTGTTATAAACTCGTTCATCAATAGTTTCTAGTCGAAACGTAACATTTAAGGTATAAGAAGACAGACATGTGACAAACGTTTACGTGCCGTTGGTATGTTGGAAGTTGGCAACACATTTTCAACGTTACTCAATCGATGATTAACAGGCTGTGGTCACGCTACCGTCAGACAGGCAATGTTGATGACATACGTCGGTCAGATCGTCCAAGGATGACAGCTGCTGACCAGGATCGCTTCATTCGACCGCAGCATAACGTAACCGCCATCAAAATGCCTCAGAAATTGGACAGCAGCTGCACCGAGCAACAGATGTGCGAATCAGTGGTCAGACTCTCCGAAATCGCCAACATAGATGGAATTTGTAAGCTCGACGACCTCGAATAATTCCACGTTTGAGCGAACGTCACATCACAACATCGCAGCAAGGCGTAAAGGTTTTTGCTATGGAGCGCGACAGCACTTGGACAATCATCAGTGGAGCAACGTCATGTTTTTCGACGGGCGAAACAGACTGTGGCGGCGGCGGCGGTGGAACGAATGATACCATGACGTACCCGTTAGGCAGCACGATCGTTTTAGTGGTGGGTCGGTTATGGTGTGGGGAGGCATGACCTTGACAAGCAGAACAGCATTACATGTCATCCAAGGGCGTGTCACAGGGCAGAACTACCATGACATATTAGCAGCCCATGTGGTGCAATTTTCGCAAAGTCACGGCCGTCGATTCATTTTCCAAGCTGGCAATGCAAGACCACAATGGCACGTGTCGCTAGGGTTCCCCCAGGAGCAGAACATCGCACACTGCCATGGCCAGCACTAAGTCCAGACCTTTCACCAATCGAGCACGTCTGGGATATGCCTGGCAGCTCCCTACCAATGTCCTTGAACTGGCCGCTGCACTGCAGGAAGAATGGAATACCATTAGTCAAGCTGATATTGGACGTTTGATGAGTAGTATGCCACGTCGGATCTGCGCTTGACCCGCGAACCCAGGATTTCCATGGTATTGAGATCTTGGACTGAATGTGGTAAATTCTCTGACCGTCTATGTCGTCTACAGCCCAGTGCCTGGAAGGTGTGCTTGTCAGACACCCAACTATCGCTGAAATCATTCACCAGATGTCACAGTGCAATGCCTCAACTGTCTCTTTGATTAAAATGTAAATATATTTCTTCATATATTTCACTTTTATCAAATACCCCCTACTTTGTTTGAATAGTATGGGATAGTCTCCTCTGGACATCATACCGAGTTATCCTACCAAGTTACAATGAAATCGCTTCATAAATATGAACTGTAGACTGCGCTAAACAAATCTAGGTCACGTGCCTGTGTGGCCGTTATGGATAACCAATCACGTCCAAAATACAACGCTCTCATTCAGACATTATATCGAGTCATCCTACCAATTTACAATGAAATCCCTTCATAAATGCAACCCATAGACTGTGCTAAAAGAATCTAGGTAATGTGCCCATGCGGCCGTCAAGGCATTACACGGACGTATCCTACCAAGTTACAATGAAATCCCTTCAAACATATGACCTGCAGACTGTGCTGAACGTTTTCAGATCTCGGGCCCGCGAAGCCGTCATGGTTGAACGATTGGCACCAAAATTGGGCGTTCTCATCTAGACATGAACTCAAACCTGCATATGAAATTTCGCGATGATCGGACAAGAACTACAGGGTGTAGCCTGTGCTGAAGAAATGTGAACAGACTCACAGACTTTCGCACGCATGGTGGCAATAGCTTATCTTGATTTTGTCAGGTTAAGCTAACAATTCTATAACTAGAGCAAATAAGAATGAATAAGATTTAACATGTTATTAATTAAAAACAGATTATGTTAAAAAAAAACTTTCCACAATTAATTCCGGGGGGGGGGGGGGGGGGGGGCGGTGGGGGTCTGGTCACACAAAGAGTTTGCTTGCTCTTTGGGAACAGTACTGGTTGGTTTTTGCCATAATGCTAGGTAAAGTTAATATAGAGGAGATTTATACTAAGGTTGTACAATACACAGGGTTAGTTGCTCATTTACTAATGAAAATTCTTATAACCAAAATTTGACTAACTCTGTGCACTGCACAGGGTTTGCTACAATTTCTGGTTATATAAATTGGTAACTGCCATATCACACATTACATGAAAATATACACTGAATAAGGCTGTAAAAATGCACAGGGTTAGTTGGTTACATGTTACATAGGGTGCAAGAATCCAGGAACTGATGAAATATTAAATTTCCTTTATTATATCTACCACAATTGTTTACTACAGGCTTGCACTACAGGGGAAGTCCCTAACTCGGAAAATATACTCTCTATTTTGATTTTTCCCAAGGGATTGGGGAAGAAAAGTGTGCGAAAGCACCAAGAAAAAATAAGCCTAAACTGGGTCGAGTGCTACCGGCGCACACCCAGTAGGGGACGCTCTTCTCCTAGTACAGATCCACGGCTTCCGGTACCAGTGCGCAGTCATGTAACTAATGAATCATCCTTTTGAATCCGCTAACACTGGAGTTATGTGATCAGCGGGGAGGAAGGTTTCTTACCCGAATAAGAAGACGGGATGGCCTCCATGTAAACAATTGTGGTAGGTATAATAAGAATGGAAATTTACTATAAAATTTAAATTTCTTATCAACCTACCCTACAATTGTTTACTACAGGCTGAATAGAGAAGAAGAGGAGGGAATCACATAACCAACCTCCACATAACTCGACTGCACTGTAACCGTGGACAGAAGAGTTCCCTAGGCCTATCAAACCACAGCATCACAAACATTAGTAAAATTCAATGAGAGACGTGGCGTTTGGCACTGTGTGACGCACAGACAAAAAGGACAGTAAACAGCACAGGGCTGGAACTGACCTTGAAGCCTATGGCTAGGGTAGACAACAGCCTGAGCAGAAAAAAAGTGCCCAAAGAAAAATACTGCTCCTGCAACTGACGCAGATAGAAGGTGGAGAAAGTACAAGCATTTCTTCAGTAGGCTGTCTGCATAACATCCGACAACCTGACGGAGTTAGCATAAGCCCAGGTGGTAGACAAGGCACGCACCTCGTGGGCAGAAATACGATTGGTAACACAATCATCAGGTGCTAGACGAGTAGAAGCCCCGAGAAGAGTAAGACTAATTCGTCGAGAAATGGATTGAGGAGAGATCTTCTGTCGACCAGGAATAAGAGACAGAAAGAATCATTTCATGCCCTTCCTAACGAACTACGTCTGGTGGAGATAAATGCGAAATGCACGAACCGAACAGAGCAAAGGGCGATTACCCTCAGCCGAAGAAAGGGCCCTGATACAGATAGGAGGTGGAGTTGTTTCTGGTATCGGATTCTTGGCCAGAAAGGAGCAACCAGTGGTAAAAGTAACACTGTTGGCGGAGATCATGAAAAAGGCCGGATCAACAGAGAGGCGTGAACCTCGCTAACCTGTCTGGCTGAGGCAAAATCCATCAGAAAATTCGTCTTGTATGTGGGAAACGCATATCCACTTGGGATATAAAGATTCGAACGGCGCCCCCCCCCCCCTCCCCAAGCAAATCAGCACCCAAGAAAGGTTCTCTCTTAGGGTAAGCTGCAAAAACCTAGGCCTTTTCAAAGAAAAGTGCCGAATAAGCTTGGAGAGGTATGAATTAGTGCCGATACGAAGCTTTCCCAAATATGAAAAGGTCTCCTGTACCCTTTAATGGTAACAGGCTGGAAACCCCAAGAAACAAACATATATACCAGAAACTCTGCAATCTGTGTTATCGAAGGATTGGCATAATCAACAGAGTGATCAGCACACCATCGACAGAAGACCTTCCCCTCAGTCGCATAGGCTAAACCAGTGGAAAGCCGCCTTGAAGAAGAAATGCACTCCACTGCTTGTCTCGAAAAACTTCTATGGAGGAGACAGGACCTGACAAAAGATATGCATGAAGGCACAATGAAGTCGGGCCGACATGAAACCTTCTTGGGTGACCTTGGCAAAGAAGGTCGCGACGTAGAGGGAGACGTGCCGGAACCGCCGCCATTAGCGAGCGGAGCTGATTGATCCACACCCGCTGAGGCGACAGGGGAGCGATCAGAATGATTCGACAACTGCAGGTTCTGATCTTGGCCAGAACGTGAGGCAGAATAGGAACCGACAGGAAGGCGTAGCCTACAAGACCGTTCCAATCGAGTGACAGAGCGTCCACGGTGAAAGCCAGAGTATCTGGACACGGGGACATGAAAGTGCCCACCTGATGGTCCCAACGGGTCGCAAACAGATCGATCTGGGGCCGACCCCAGAGATCACGAAGCGACTGGAGCACTGCCATATGAAGCATCCACTCGGTGGAAACGACCCTGCCCCATCGGGACAGGGATTCGGCTACGACGTTCAGACGACCGGGAATGTGACGAACAACCACCCCGAGCCAATTCGTACATGGGAACCGAGTATGTGCCGTCCTGGTTCCGAATGTAAGCGACCACCGTCGAATTGTCGGACAACAGAAGGACTCTGGTTGAAGGAAAGAGCTGCTTGATCCTGATCCCATGCACCATGAAGGGAAAGACCGAGAGGATCCAACGTCGCACCCCATCCGAGATCGCTGGCATCTGCAGTCAGAACACGATCGGACGTGGGCAAGTCAAACGGAACTCCCTGCATAATCCATTGCACATCTGTCCAGGGAAGAAGGTGACGATGAAGAGAGTCTGGTAAGTGAAGCACCAGATCCAGAGGATCGACATTCGGTCTCAAACGACTGAGCAGAAAGTGTTGGAGAGGTCTCACATGCAGCCGACCAAGAGGAATGAGATCTGTCATCGAACCGCAGAGACCGAGCAGCCGGAGAATACTTCAAACCGTCGCGGGCGTGGACTGGGACAGAGTCAGGATGAAAGCTGAGAGAATCACAGCCCTTGCCCGGGGAACCACCACCGTATTCATCTGAGTATGGAAGTCCATCCCCAGATGACAAAACCAGGTCAGATTCTCCTCGTTGACTCTGAACCCTAGCGACATGAGCAAGCTCAACAAAGTATCGACATCCTACTCCAGAAGAGCAGCATTGGAGTGTCTCTGGAGGATTTCGTCCAGATATGCCAAAGTAGTCACCCTGACTGTGTGGGATGGAAGGCTATCACATGCGACATTAGTCGGGTGAAGGCCCGAGGAGCAAGGTTGAGGCCAAACGGCATGACCTTGAACTGGTAAATTCGCCCAAAGAAACGAACCTGAGATACTTTCGCGATGTCCAATGAAGCGGAACGTGAAAGTAAGCGTCTCGCAGATCGATCGATGCTGGAAGCGAAAACTCCCTGGTGAATGGAGCGGCGAACCGCCTTGAAAGTCTCCATGCTGAACTTGGGAGCAATGACAGACTGGTTCAGGATACTCAGATCGATAACCGATCGGAGTCGGCCGTCCTTCTTCAGCACCAAGAACAGGCGGAAATAAAATTCCACTGAATGAATGTTCTTGACAACCTTGATCGCCCCCTTTGACAGGAGATTGCCTGTCGCCGTGATCAAAAGCTCCCGACGTGAAACGTCTGAAGAAACATGTGGTGGAAGAGGCACTCTTGACTGAGTGGGGTGCCTCCGGAAGGATATTCGCAGCCCGGTCCGAACAACGTCTAACACCCAAGGATCAGATGTGATTATGGCCCAATGGTCTACAAACCCTGATATCCTTCCTCCAACCTGGGACGAATCGAGGTGAGGATCTTCATCTCGAGCCCCGGCGACAGGAGAAACCACCTCCTCTATTAGATGAGGATCTCGAGTCCTCTCTCTGGTCTGCCGACGCTTACCCTTACCACGTGAGTAAGTAGAAGCAGGGACAGGAGGATCAGCCCTTGGCTTCGCAGAGGAAGCAGCAGGGCTATTGTTAGGCTTAGAACGGCCCCTGGCTCCAATAGGAGGCTGATCAAGCTGGCAAAGCAGCAGCTGATCTTTGGAATGACGCAGGACGTCATCCCGGACCGTCGCCATGGAACCATAGAAAAGTCGCAGACCCGCCAAAGAAGCAGATCGAAGAGCAACGCGCTGCCCCCAGGAATGGAACAGCTTGTGTCCAACACAGCGTCCGGGCGAACTAATTCCAAGTTAGCCGTGTTAGAGGCATGCGTGCGAGTAAGATGCATGAGCGCCTTGGAAATCATACGCAAAAAAGCCTGTGCCTCGTCAAACCTATCTGGAGGGAGATAAGCAGCCAAAGCAGAGACGACGTGATCCGAGAGAGAGAGACCATGCCCAGCATCTCTTGCGGGAAGCCCAACAGTGACTCCAGTGTCGCCATAGGAATAACGGCAGACTTGGGCCTGGAAAGACCGATGGAGGTGGAGTCCTGATCCAAGACCGTCAAAGTCTGGCAGACTGGCGGAATCGTAGGAACGATGATGCACTAGAGGCAAAAAGGTGTCAGCCCTGGTGAAAAACGAAGTCTTCATAGCTTTAGAGTCCAACGCTGCAAACGCTTCACCCACTTGTACCGACTGGCACAGTCGAAGGTGCCCAGAAGCGGGTTGCTCCACAGGCTGGAGGTGCGCGACCAACGATCACAGCCTGGCTGACGCCGTCGGCTGGTCGGAATGCTTGAGATTCAGAAGGAACCCAATCACAAAGTCAAGAGCTGCCCCCAAGTCAGACAGCGGTTGGCCCTCAACGACAAGTATGTCTGACCCATCCTCTGAGTCGGATGACACATAACCCATCACGGGCAAACCAGCCGATGCATCCCATGGTGTAGGCACACCAGGAGCATTAGAAAGCGGCCTGCTTGCAGTCCCGAGAGGAGGCCCCGCCTGGAAACCACTAGTAGCCTCGCTGGAGAAAACTGGAAGGCCCTTAGAAAGAACCTGAGTGGGCAAGGAGGGGGCCTCCGTAAGCCCACTGCCCGGGGCAGCAGGTTCGACGTGGGAATGAACCTGCAAAGTGGCTTCACTCCTGACACACTTAACCAGCGAAGGGTCACGATCCTCTAGAACACCCGAAGTGGGGCGACGGGAGGTAGCCGAAACATCTGCAGGCAGACGCTGATAGGGGTATACCAGACCCCGAAGATCAACTGTGTGGGAACTCAGGAGAGCCTCCGCGGACCTCTGAGGAACAGAAGGTCCAGGCTGCACAAAAGGCGTCGGTCCCGCAAAACTGGCCGTCGGACTAGAGTGCGTGGACGGAAACGCAACAGAGTCCATGGCGACCCCACCAGGAACATCCGAATCCAAAGAGAAGGCTGCTGGGCTAGACGGCTAAGAGACCACAGCAGAGGGTTCGGCCGGCAGCCCCTTCCGACTTCGCCGAGTTGAAGTCAGGGAAGGCTGAGGCCGATATCCCACATCTACACTACCAGACATCTCTGCAGACCCCTGCAGAGATAAGCCAAGGCCGGCCGTCGACGCCGCAGGCGGAACAGCAGTAGCAGGAAATACGTCGAGAGCTATTGGTGGAAATGTGGAGAGAGCAACCAAGCTCGGCTCCAAAGGAGGAGTCACAACCCTAGTGACAGCCTCAGATGTCGACTGGAGAGGGACTACAGTCCTAGAACCAGCAAACAGCTTCCGCAGTATCCACCACAGAAAAGACTGCACATCCCCCATGAGGGAGGGGGGGAGGGTATAACTCACACCAGACGTGGTCGTGTCTGGAGGCCACGAACGACAGCGTTCCCCTTTCCCCCGATGCGGAAGGAACGGCCACGAGAACACACCACATGCTTGGGCAAAAGGCATTGCCCTCAAGGAAGTCTTGAGCATAACAGAGGTGATAGAAGAAAAAGGTGAACTCAACAGATATAGAATGTAGAACACCCCCAACTACGAGGAAAATGTGGCAGAAATTAAGGACCGGCGGGAACATAACTGAACCCAGACGGCCGACAGGGACCCGAAAAACAGAAAGTCTGCCCTCAATAGAGAGGAGAAATTTTGTCCATACAGCCCCCCCCCCCCCCACCCACCCTCACTGACACCAAACCCCAATAATAATAATAATAGTATCCAAAAGGAAAGGATAGCATAAATTTATCAACCAAAAATTTTTATGTCCGAACCGCACGATACGCGAAAGTCGCGCGTGAACTCTGAGAATATATAAAATACAATGAAAATGTGGCTGAAAATAATAACGAGAATATATAAAACACAGTCCTGTTATTATACGATCCTCAGTTCCACAATTCCAGTCACAGGTAACCATTATAAACGGTCGAATTATCACTGTTTCTTAATACAAATGGACGTCTCACCACGCCAGCGGAAGAAAAAATGAAAGTGTCAATGACACTGTAGCTTAACTTATGTGTTGTGTTTTATGAAAAGAATAATGTTCAATGTTTATGAAAGAATTATGAAATAAAACAAGAATTGTGATAATTGGGAATATGTTAATTTCTGTTCCCTGTATGCTATGTTTTTGATAAAAATAATATGAGGTGTCCACTGTACTAAAGAGCTGAGGGGTGGGTTAATATGACCTCACCTCACAGTTAATGTATGTGGCCCTCACAGTTAACGTATATCAACGAAAGTTACCACGTTACAGTGAAATTATTCAAAAATGAGTTATCCTATCAAGTTACATTGAAATCCCTTCATAAATATGGCCTGTAGACAGTGCTAAAGGTTTTCGGGCTTCGGGCCCCTGTAGCCGTCAGTTTCCCAATTGCGTTCTCATCTAGACATTATATGAAGTCAACCAACCAAGCTACAATGAAATTCCTTCATAAAGATGACCTGTAGACTGTGCTAAAAGTGTTTGGGCTTTAGACTCGGGCAGCCATCATGGTTGAATGATCGCAACCAAAATGGGACATTCTCATCGGGGCATCATCTGGAGTGATCCTACGAAGTTACAATGAAATCCCTTCATAAATATGACCTGCAGACTGTGCTCAAAGTTTTCAGGCTCCGGGCCCCTGAAGCCGACACAGTTGACCAATCACGACCAAAAGGGGATGTCATCATCTAGGCATTATATGGAGTCAGACTAACAGGTTACAATGAAATCCTTCCATAAATATGACCTATAGACTATGCTAAAGGTTTTGGGACTTTGGGCTCGGGCGGCCATCAAGGCTGAATGATCGCGACCAAAAGGGGGCGTTCTCATCTAGACATTATTTGGAGTCATCCTACCAAGGTAAATGAAATCCTTTCATAAATACCACCTGTAGACTGTGCTAAAGGTTTTCGGGCTTCAGGCCCCTATACCCGTCACAGTTGCCTAATGGTGTCCAAAAGTGGCTGTTCTCATTTAGACATTATATGAAGTCAGCCTACCAAGTTACAATGAAATCCCTTCATAAATATGAACTGAAGACTGTGCTAAAGGTTTTCGGGCTTTAGGCTCGGGCAGCCATCATGGTTGAATGATCGCAACCAAAAGGGGACATTCTCATCTGGGCATCATCTGGAGTGATCCTACGAAATTACAATGAAATCCCTTCATAAATATGATCTGTAGACTGTGCTCAAGATTTTCGGGCTTCGGGCACCTGTAGCCATCACAGCTGATCAATCAGGACCAAAAAGGGATGTCATCATCTAGGCATTATGTGGAGTCAACGTGACAAGTTATAATTGAATCCTTCCATAAATACGACCTATAGACTATGCTAAAGGTTTTAGGGCTCGGGCAGCCATCGTAGTTGAATGATCGCAACCAAAAGGGGACATTCTTATCTGGGCATCATTTGGAGTGATCCTACGAAGTTACAATAAAATCCCTTCATAAATATGACCTGCAGACTGTGCTCAAAGTTTTCGGGCTCCGGGCCCCTGAAGCCGACACAGTTGATCAATCACGTCCAAAAGGGGATGTCATCATCTAGACATTATATGGAGTCAAAATAACAGGTTACAATGAAATTCTTCCATAAATATGACCTATAGACTATGCTAAAGGTTTTGGGCTCCGGCGGCCATCAAGGCTGAATGATCGTGACCAAAAGGGGACGTTCTCATCTGGATATTATTTGGCGTCATCCTACCAAGCTACAATGAAATCCCTTCATAATTATGACCTGTAGACTGTTCTAAAGGTTTTCGGGCTTCGGGCCCCTGTAGCTGTCACAGTTGCCCAATCGCGTCCAAAAGGAGACGTTCTCATCTAGACATTATATGAAGTCAAACCTAATAAGTTACAATGAAATCCCTTCATAAATATGACCTGTAGATTGTGCTAAAGGTATTCGGGCTTCGGGCTCAGGCAGCCATAATGGTTGAATGATCGCAACCAAAAGGGGAATTCTCATCTGGGCATTATCTGGAGTGATCCTACGAAGTTACAATGAAATCCCTTCATAAATGTAGACTGTGTTCAAGATTTTCGGGCTTCGTGCACCTGTAGCCATCACAGTTGACCAATCACGACCAAAAGGGAATGCCATCATCTAGGCATTATATGGAGTCAACCTAACAAGCTACAATGAAATCCTTCCATAAATACGACCTATAGACTATGCTAAAGTTCTTTGGGCTTGGACAGCCTTAAAGGCTGAATGATCGCGATCAAAAGGGGATGTTCACATCTAGACATTATTTGGAGTCGTCCTACCAAGCTACAATGAAATCCCTTCATAATTATGACCTGTAGACTGTTCTAAAGGTTTTCGGGCTTCGGGCCCCTGTAGCCGTCACAGTTGCCCAATCGTGTCCAAAAGAGGACGTTCTCATCCAGACATTATATGAACTCAACCTACCAAGTTACAATGAAATTCTTTCATAAATATGATCTGTAGACTGTGATAAAGGTTTTCAGACTTCGGGCTTGGGCAGCCATCATGGTTGAATGATCGCAACCAAAGGGGACAATCTCATCTGGGCATCATCTGGAGTGATCCTACAAAGTTACAATGAAATCCCTTCATAAATATGACCTGTAGACTGTTCTCAAGGTTTTCGGGCTTCGGACACCTGTAGCCATCACAGTTGACCAATCAAGACCAAAAGGGGATGTCATCATCTAGACATTATATGGAGTCAACCTAACAGGTTACAATGAAATCCTTCCATAAATATGACCTTTTGCCTATACTAAAGATTTTTGGGCTCGAGCACCCATCAAGACTGAATGGTCGCGATCAAAATGGGTCGTTCTCATCTAGACACTATTTGGAGTCATCCTACCAAGTTACAATGAAACTCCTTCTTAAATATTACTGTGCTAAAGGTTTTCGGGCCCCTGTAGCCGTCATAGTTGCCCAATCACGTCCAAAGGGGGACTTTCGCATCTAGACATTATATGAAGTCAACCCACCAAGTTACAATGAAATTCCGCAATAAATATGACCTGTAGACTGTACTAAAGGTTTACGGGTTTGGGGCTCGGGCAGTCGTCACGGTTGGCAGATCATGCCGAAATGGGGAAATTCTCATCTAGACATCATAAGGAGTCATCCTACGAAGTTACAATGAAATCCCTCCATATTAAACATGGCCAGCAGACTGTGCTAAAAGTTTTTGGGTTTCGGGCTTGGGCAGCCATCACGGTTGACAGATCATGCCCAAACGAGAACGTTCTCATCCAGGCATTATACAGACGCATCCAACCAAATTACTGTGAAATCCCTTCAAAAATCCGACCTGTAGACTGTGCTAATGGTTTTTGGATTTTGGGCTTGGGCAGCCATACCAGTTGACTGATCACGACCATAAGGGGACGTTCTCATCTAGACATGACCCCAAACCTGCATATGAAATTTCGTGACGATCAGACAAGAACTACGGGGTGTAGCCTGTGCTAAAGGAAAATGTGAACAGACTCAGAGACTAACAGACTCACAGACTAACAGACTTCCGCACGCGTGATGGCAATAGCTTATCCCGACTTTGTCAAGTTAAGCTAAAAATGATTCATTAGTTACATGACTGCACACTGGTACCGGAAGCTTTGGATCTGTACTGGGATAAGAGCGTCCCTACTAGGTGTGCGCCGTTAGTATTCGACCCAGTTTCGGCTTATTTTTTACTTGGTGCTTTTGCACCACTTTTCTTCCCCAATCCCTTGGGAAAGATCAAAATAGAGAGTATATTTTCCGAGTGAGGGACTTCCACTGTAGTGCAAGCCTGTTGTAAACAACTGTAGGGTAGGTTGATAAGAAATATTTTCTACGTTATTTATAAATGTGACAACATTCACAATTCTATGACAAGAGTTTTCTCTAGTGCCTCCACTTTGGTACGCAAAAAACATTATCCAAATGCTGAGTAAAGACATACTTGAGTAGAGAAGAGATGAAGCTTAATATCAACTGTTTTTTGTACATTTATAAATTTATTTATTGGTATTTAAGGTCACATACTTCTGCACAATGGCTAATTGTGACTCCAACAAGGGGATGAAATCAAGTCCAGTCAATCGTTTATACCCATATTGCCCATTTTATAGGACTTCCAAACTAAGCACTGGTGATTGGGTCTATTTGACCAGTGGGAAGGTGGTAGTTGTACATACCTGTATTTATGGCGTACGAACAGGTTCGAAAATAATTATTGAGGTACATACTATATTATTTCAGGTTCATCCTATATTATTTCAGGTTCATCCTATATTATTTAAGGTTCATCCTATTTTATTTCAGGTTCATCCTATATTATTTCAGGTTCATCCTAAAATAATATTTATGACCCTCTCGTACGCGATCAATAATTTGTCCGACCCTGGATGGACTATAATTATTGTTTCATGTTGAACCAGGTTCGACATAAATATTTCAGGTTCATCCTATATTAATTGAGGATGAAGCTGAAATAATTTGTCCGACCCTGGATGGACCATAATTATTGTTTCATGTTGAACCAGGTTCGACATAAATATTTGAGGTTCATCCTATATGAATTGAGGATGAACCTGAAATAATTTGTCCGACCCTGGATGGACCATAATTATGGTTTCATGTTGAACCAGGTTCGACATAAATATTTCAGGTTCATCCTATATTAATTGAGGATGAACCTGAAATAATTTGTCCGACCCTGGATGGACCATAATTATTGTTTCATATTGAACCAGGTTCGACATCAATATTTCAGGTTCATCCTATATTAATTGAGGATGAACCTGAAATAATTTGTCCGACCCTGGATGGACCATAATTATTGTTTCATGTTGAACCAGGTTCGACATCAATATTTCAGGTTCATCCTATATTAATTGAGGATGAACCTGAAATAATTTGTCCGTCCCTGGATCGACCACAATTATTGCTTCATGTTGAACCAGGTTCGACATAAATATTTGAAGTTCATCCTATATTAATTGAGGATGAACCTAAAATAATTTGTCCGACCCTGGATCGACCATAATTATTCAGGATGATGCTAAAATCTCACGATGCAATACTCTCCACGAGCCAATCAGTTGAGTCGATACAAACGCGATGCGTGCGTGCTTTCCGAACAATGGGACATAACTGGGGGAAAAAAGCAAGATAAACTTGATGCAGGCACACAGCTTCAGACAAAGAATCCCGCTGAGAGATTGTTTTGTATGCGCTTCACACGATTTTTTTTTTTCGACCCTTTGCAATCACGCAAAATAAATAAGATTTTTTCCCATGAAAATGTCAAATGGGCAGTGTTGATTGTTTACTGTACTGTTACGAACAAGTTGTGGTTTAATATTGAAATATGACTCGCTAACCAATAGTGTTGCGGACCAGACCGCAAACAAACGCAAACAAACGGTCCGGTACCGGTCCAGGCATGGTCCGCGGTACGGTCCGATGAGGACCGGGCCGCCCCTGCTGTACCGGGACACAGGCACGCTGGACCGGTCCGGGGCGGTCCAAGGGACCGGTCCAGGGAGACGCAAAGGGAAGTTTTGCACTCTCCCAATTGATCCACAAACTGATAATTTCATCTTGATAGACGGTGAATACATTCAAGTCCAGTAAGTTTGAAATAACTGTCAACTATATTGAGCCAATCTGTCACCAATCAACCACCTGCATCCTGTGATTCCTGTCACGGGTGTCGGGTGAAGGTATCAGCGATGAGCGGTTCTACAAAAAAGTTCCCAAAATAGCGAACGCTCAAATTCGGTGACAAGAAGCTGTCATTCAATTCCTTTGTCGGCAAAGAATTTCAATGTGTATTGTGTATCTATTTCTATAAACCCCGATCTGGATTATGTGCACATGGAAACTATTTAGTTGGTAATAACTTGGTCCCTGTATTTCATCTGGTAGGTTTGGTGTGGTGACCCTATTAAATTGGACCATGGGCGCAGATCATGGGAGGGGGGGGGGGACGAGGGGGCGTGTGCCCCACAAAGTTTTTCGGGGGGGGGGGGCATTACATGTTATGTCCCCCGCGCTCCTCCCACATATATAGGTCGATAGCAGCTGATATTGTTCGAGCAACGCTGCAATAGGCGAAAATCGTGTATTTTCAGCTTGCTTTTTCAAAATTTCTTCCCGCAGGGCCAAACCATGCTTGGCCCTGCGTGTTGTGTGTCCGAGCAATGCTGCAATAGGCGGAAATCGTGTATTTTCAGCTTACATTTTCAAATTTTCCGCCCGCAGGACCAAAACATGGTTGGCCCTGCGCATTGTGTAGCCCCCCCCCCCCCCCCCCCCACACACACACACTCTAAAGAGAGAGACCTGTGCCCCTGAATTGGACCGCCGTGGACCGGTCCATCTAGAAAAAAACGGACCGCCTGCCCGAATATCGGGCCGCTATTTCTTGGACTGGACCGGACCGGACCGGAACACCATTGGCGGTCCGGTACGGTCCGCATCACTGCTAACCAACATATCGGGAATCAGTTCGCAACTGCCGACCGGTCTTGATTATTACACTGGCGGTTCAAAAGTTCAGAACATCAAAGCTTTGAATGTACCTAAAAGAGGATCTTCTTCGTTGTTTACCGGAGGTAGGTCAACTGACTTGAACTTCATTTTTTATCGACGTCAGGGAGAGGGAGAGGGGGTCATCTAGGTACGATTAATCGATTATGATCGATTATTTGCGACGATTAATCGATTCCTAAATTAAAAAATCGTCCCAGCCCTACTATCAACAGCAGATTTCTTGCAGTGTACTTAATTATTATGGCGTCTATCTCCTACAATTGACCTTGACGACATGTTTATTATATCGCAGGTTCGATTCTCGATACACATTATTTCACCTCAGGCTGCTAGGACAATAATTGTGTTAAAAACCTTATCTGCCTAAGCATTTTCGAATACACAGAAACAACTCATTACATAGATTTTTGAAGTGAAATTAGAAGTGTAAAAGGCCACTCCTTCTGGAGAATCTGCCACAAAAAACCTATATTCTGGGTCATCTTGATAAAAACGGAATTCAAGTCAGTATTCATGCGAATACTGACTTGAATATCATTTTTTTTTATTAAGCCTGAGATTTTACCGGCGAAAAAGAACAAATCTGGCTTCTGTCAGAAGAAACTGTAACTTATCTTCTACCTGGGCTGGGACCAGTACTATAAAACTTTTACTATAATTTTTTCTAGAATTGTATTTTCTACCTTTTAATATAACTAACTAAAATGAATCATTAGCATTTTAAAAGATATGACAATTTGCTAACTAGTTTTATAGCATTGGCCTCTGGAGAGCTATATATTCTAATGCAAACTCGACATACAGTTAAAACTAGAAGTCCTGTCATGAAATGCGCACAAATAGCACGTTGATATGCGCGTTAATGTACGCGTTATGGCCCAAGTAAATCTATCAAATTCTGTACATATGGCCTGTGCACAAGCAATATTTCAGCCAATGGACCTCCGGGTAACCCGGAGGTCCATTGGCAGAAATATTGCATGTGTTTGCTATGAGTAACCAAGAGAGCCTGTCGTGCTTTGGATGTCATTCGATATGGCAATTGCGCGCAATTCCAACGCGCAATTAAGCCTAGATAAGCGCACTATTCGTGACGGGACTTCTAGTTTTAACTGTATACAATGACAGACAGGGACGTAGGAGGCATTTTAAACTCGGGATTGGATAAGAAGGGTGGCGCGGTCATTCAAGGTCACCCACACAATGATGTATATCATGTTCTTTATTGGCTTAATAGGAATATAATGAACAAAGTTATGTTTGGGACTCATGCACCTCTCTATGGAGAACAATTAAGTTACATCTTTGGCTCCATATCTGACAAATTTGTTAAATACGGGGCCAAAATGTGAATTTTTCTTGACTCCATTGTCTTTTGTAAAGACAAATCAAACGACAGAATCCTTGGTCACATCTCATCTTAAAATTAAAGGGTTTAGGCAACCCCTTCCTGTTGGTAAAGATAATGCTGGCCTAAACTCTCTCAGATTGTGTTTTTTTTCTATGGTGCCTGGACCAATTATACTGTTTGAGTGGCTTGTTTCAAAAGAGAATCACGACACAGAAAGTGTTTATTATTCTTTTGTCCACTGGCAACTGACCGAAGTTTAAAAAGATCCAGTATGACATTTCTTGGCAGCTCCCACAACCCCAAAATGCATATTGAATATCGGGGCAATTTGTTGTATATTGTCGTCCCTTGATCAGCTTTGGGTAATTTTTCAGCATTTGCGGCAAACATCATCACCAGTTAATGTGTATGGTTTTCCATTGAAAGAAGCTGCCATTCTAGAAATGTTAACGCAACACAGCGCGGAATGATCTCGTTGCATTTAAATGGCAAAAAAAAAAAAAAAAAAAAAATCGAAATGGTCGAATTGATGCAAGAACGATCCGGAGTGTCATTAGATTGGAAAAACAGATTCGTTGCATCATCACACGACAAACTGTTTACAGGAAAGGTGAAGCATTCGATTTTTACAAATCGATTTGAGGAGGAGCGCGTTTTACCTGAATGTGCAGTTCTATTTATAATAATTGCACGCAGACGATGGAGAGGGCAAAAACGGTTTTTCATTCCCAATTAAATAGGTCGATTAGTTGATTGTGTTGATCTACAGTCAGCGCAGGAACTATACTGTGGCAGTGTTGTTGTCATTTTTATCTTGTTCATCTATTTCACTGACCTTATACATAAATGGAATACCGGAATGCTGAAAGGCCACATATAGAAAAGCGTCTACACCGCCGCCATCCGGGGATGGGGTGGAGGGGGGGGGGTGGCTATAAAAAACAATGAACAACAACACAAGTTTTCAATTCCCTGACTTATCGCAACCACCGATCGCGTTTTAAAATAAAATTCTTTGAAGTCAGGGGAAAATGTTGATGATCTGCACATTTTTCGCGGCAGTAGAAACTGAATATTGGGCTGAAAAAGTGTTTTGATTCTCAGGCATTCCCCCATTGAATTTGAACCCCTACATTGGACATTTTTATTGCCTTTCAGTGTCTTCCAATATTAGTACAATATTAATACAAACTCAGGGAGACCCAAAACTGTTTACTTTTACATGTTTTGGTTGATGCATATTTATTTAGTTGCGTCTCCAATACGTTTTTCTTGTTACAATTTATGGGAGAGTGCCGGTACGCTTTCCCAAAAATTGTAATGAGGCAAATCGCCATAAATTAAATACTTTTACATCAAAGATAACATGAAGAGCATCGAAAGAATATGAAGCCTTTGAATTGCAGTGCCTACAGTTTGTTTTTATAGGAATGTTTTATTTATCAAATTAAAAATGAATTTATTTGTATAAATATGCACTTTCTATACTTCTGTGTGTAAAAAGACAGTCGAACTCCTTTCCATGTTTGCTCTCTTTTTACAAAACAAAAATAAAAATTAAAAGTAAAACCCTCCCTCACTCACTGATTTGAAAAAAAATTGCCTGAGAATCAATTCATTTATTTTGTGTAGCCGTCACAATTTATTTTAGTTAATATTGATGAAAAACAAGTGGATAATTAATACTGTTTACCTGGAGCTAATACTATGGAGCGTTTACAATTGTATTTTTTAGAATTGTATTTTCTAGTTATGACTTTAAATGGGTTGAAATGTACCATTAGTATTTTCAAAGATGCGGCAATTTGCCAGTTGGCAAATTGCCATATTTTTTAAAATGCTAATGATTCATTTTAGTTAGTTATATTATTAGGTAGAAAATACAATTCTAGAAAATACAATTGCAAACGTTTTATAGTATTGACTCCTGGTCTTGTGCTTGGTAAACACCATGACGTTTGATGAAGTGAAAGCGACAGTCACAGTGTTACAGTCTTCACGTCATCTAACGTCATGGATTTGGAGGAGTTATCACGTTGATTGACTTGACGTAGTCTTGGGTGGAGTGGGGACAGTTTGAGTGGTGACGTTTTTCTCTGACGCTCTAGCAGTCCAGTTGAATAGAGATCTGTGATCTTTCCCTTTTTATTATTTTTTCCATTGAATGGGCTCTTCTCTCTGCAATATAAACTTTATTAGAAAGATTTATTCCTAAAAAGAAACAAGATATTGCTGATTGCAAGACATGTATACAAAAGATAAGGTAAAATATTACACAAATTTATAAACTTTGCATGTGTATTTTGAAACTTTGTTCATTCGTGCTTGTTATGCAGTTGCAAACGAATATGAGCCCGGATCATAATTTGTAGCCAGCATTATACCATAAAATATTTAAATATTACGACAAATTGTTATATTTTCAAAACCAATCCACCGAAATAGATAGGGCTGTCACGATTTTTTAAATTTAGGAATCGATTAATCGTCGCAAATAATCGATCATAATCGATTAATCGCACCTATATGACCCCCTCTCCCTCTCTCTGACGTCGATAAAAAAATGAAGTTCAAGTCAGTTTACCTACCTCCGGTAAACAACGAAGAAGATCCTCTTTTAGGTACATTCAAAGCTTTGATGTTCTGAACTTTTGAACCGCCAGAGTAATAATCAAGACCGGTCGGCAGTTGCGAACTTCGCAACTGCCGACCGGTCTTGATTATTACACTGACGGTTCAAAAGTTCAGAACATCAAAGCTTTGATGACTGCACCTGACAGACAAATGCTTCCAACGGCTTCTTGGGGTTTAACATCGATGTTCTTAACTCTTTACCTTTAGAAACAATAGCTTTTTCATAAAATTTTCTTTTAATTATTAAACGTCTAAAGCGGGAGAAAATTTACCGATTATTCGACAACGAAAAATACTAATCGATTTCGCCGTGACCGATCAACAGTCGATTAATCGAATAATCGTGACAGCCCTAGTTTGCAGCTCGAAGTTTATGTTCAACCGAAGCGTCAAGGTTGAAGCTCCGAACCGCAAACTGATTTCTGATTCAAACAACACTTCTTTTGAAACATTGTCTGCTGCGCGTGTGAAGATTCTAGAAAAATTAGGCGGTTTGCAAGTCACCTCGTTAGTGAAATAATTGCGAAACTGGCAACCTCATTTCAAATATTTCGCGTGGGGACGTCGAACGGTAAAATACGCTACTGGGACCATAAACCTTGGACAATACTTCGCAAGCTCTCATTCAATTAGAGGGCGTGGGTTTTAGTTTTATTGGAACATAGCGTCGGTGGTGCGTAAGGGCAGCAGAAACATGACTGTGTTGGAATCAATTATTAAATTTAGATTCTTTATATTTTTGTTTCAGATTTGCTAAGTATAGTTCTGTCCCCATTCCCATTTTGTTCCCAGGATTTAAAAGGTAAAGTTTAGAAGACTCCGTCCGCGCAGACGCGCTTGTTTCAGAGTGTCAAACTTCTCTAATGTTGGAATTTGGCCTCCAAAAGTCTTGCAGTCAAAACAGATACTCGCCAAGATCTCGAAAAGATATCCCGGGATTCCATAGCATTCTGTACACCAGTCATTGATTCTATTCGACCAGTACTTAGTTGTTTCTTGTGCTCGTGTCATATGCAGTGGACCCTTGTTTAAATAAGAATGAGTAATGGTTTACAATGCCAATGGGTTGGGGCGTCCAATGCGACGTACTTCTCTTGGCAAGGGCTCCAGCAGCCTCACTTGCAACTGAAAGTCTCTCTCTCTCTCTCTCTCTCTCTCTCTCTCTCTCTCTCTCTCTCTCTCTCTCTCTCTCCCTTGTTAACTCTTACTGTTTGGAGTACTTGAATCGAGCAGTTAAGTCATCGAGAACTTTCAGCCCGCAGAGGAGACCTAAGAAAATGCAAACTATGAAAAGTATAATCTGTGCAGAGTTTCGTCTATTGGAAAGCTACCACCTCATTTCTCATTTACCACATACCTCTGATGTAACGAAACCGACAAGGGTCAAAATTGCTACCCATTTCCTAGTACACTTTCAAAAGCACAAAATAGATTCAAAACAGCTTGAAAATCTATAATTTTCTTCCAAAAACATATCTGGCAGTCCACATAGAGGACATTTCGATATACCAGCAGTTTAGTCTGCTACTGGTCGCTCAGATGAAACTTTCCTGAGGAGCATTCCTTTAATTTCAAAATCAAAATTTTCTCCGATTGGGCCGAACTATGTCTTCCCGATGGGTCCTCCATTTATGTCGGATGATCGATGAAGATGATACAAAATGCCATCGAAATGTCCTCTATGTGGACTGCCAGGTGATGGCTGAGAAGCAAGGAAGCGGCGTCCATTCAGTTCGCAAAATCAAAATTTTCTCTTTGGTCCATTGATGCATTCCCCGGTAACTTTTCTTGGCCCAGTCCGCCCCTGACCGCGAGTAATGAACATTCTAGTAACTGACTCTTCATTTCGACGATGACTGTATTGATATTTATTCGTGTCACAACCACGCAGCAATTCATATTGTATTGAACGATGGTTCTGTTAATGTCTGCTTTAGAATGCTTTTCTTGAACGTCACAATTAGACCTATACGTCTGCATACAATTGAAACGAAAAAAGGGTGATCAATAATTTATCTGCACAATAACAATATTGTACAGTCAAAGACAAAAGTTCCTTAAAAAACAGTGTTTTGTGAAATAGCATTTTTATTAGCCTGCCTGATTGAAAATCAAGGTGATTCATAGTGATCACTCTTCGTCCTTCGTCCGGCGTCCGTGAACATAGAAATTACTTCTCCTCCAAAACCGCTGAACAAGTTCAGGGAAATTTGAGGTTGTTGTATGACATTTCGTTTATGTCCAAATCAAGTTTCCCACCCCAATGCTCTCACGTTTCGGTGCAGTAACTTAATATTTGGTTTAATAGTATTAAGTAATCTTCCAAAAGCTTCATCTTCGAATCCACTTTTCAAAATCTTTTGATATTTGGTATACAGCATCCTGGGGTGGGGGTGGGGTAGGGGGGTGGGGCTCAAGTTTGTTAAAGTCAAGTCCATGGGTTGATATTTGGGCTTCCCGTAGAAGATTAAATTTTAATTTTGTCTAATATGAGGAATAATCTTTAAAAATCTTCTTTAGATCCACCAGGCCGAATCTTAATATTTGATGATATAATTGGGTGGGTGGGTGGGTGGGCGAGGTGAGGTACATTGGTTGATTTTCTTCTTTTTTTCCTTCCATGAGAGTAGAAGGACATGTACGCGAAAGTCCCCTATTGGATGAATCTCATGCTGGATCTTATGTGACGTCTTGGTCACGTGACCAAGTTACATCATGATTTGTTGTCACGGAAGTCTGTGTGAACTGCCATCTTGTGACGTCATCCCCATAGTGATAACGTGTCTTAGTGCGCATGCCCACCGCGTCTTGTTAGGGTGACACATGTTTTTATCGTTCATTTCGCATGAAGGAGGCAGCCATCTTGGTTTCTGTGGTAGCACGTGGCTGCTATTCGACCCAAATACCTGCAACAGGACGAGGATGTGTTCTGAGGACGTGTTCGATTCGAATAGGAGTAATTTTCAGGTTGGGATATTCCCCAAATCCTCGTTTACTTCGTAGAATTACCCGACAATCTCTCCTGATCAACAAATAACACCAAAAATCACTTTATTTGGTACGGATTTTCCCCAAATAATAGGCGCCTTCCGTTGTATAAGAGTCAATCTAATTACCTAGAATACTCGGTTACGTCGGTGAATTACCCAAATAGAACAGACAATTTCCCAAAATCACCGAAAGCCACCCCAAATCAAAAAGAAAAACAAAAAAAAAAAAACACCACAAAATCACTTCATTTGGCAAGGATTCCCTAGAATCCTCCTTTTCCCAATAATAGACGCGTTCCTTTGTATAAGAGTGTACCTAATTACCAAACAGACTCGAGAAATACCGCAAATCACCAAAAACCAATAAAAACTACCGAAACGGACTTGGCGAAGCTACAGTCTGGGGTTTATAATAGTGCTATATAAGGCGCGAATCTTCGGATAAGAGTAAATCTAATTACAACAAACAACCCAACAACTATTTATATAGTTCGGATTTTTTTTCAACTATTCTGGTTACTCTCACCCGAACATTTCTGGACCGGTACTCATTATACAATGACTTATCTGCTTTATCCTACTCGATTGTTCCGAATTATACTCTAGTAGCGTAGAAGAGCCTTCCAGTTTGAACGGTTTTAGCTTTGTGATGCTATTTTTTTTTGGGGGGGGGAGGGTGGGTTGGGGGGCTTTTCTGGTCCGTTCTGACCAGTTCTAAACAATAGTATACTTGTCCTATACTTGTCTATATGAGTGACTACAATAGACCTTGATCATTGGGGAAATTGTGGGGTCTATTTTGGTAATTCTATGAAGTAACCTAGGATTCTGGCTAATTAGAGTGACTCTTGTAGAACAGAAAGCACCTATATTTTTTATATTTGAAAAAAGAGGATTCTGACGGAAATCCATACCAAATAAAGTGATTTTGTATGATTTTTTGGTGATTTGGAGAGAATGTCGGGTCTATTTGGGGAAAATCCGAACTTGCAAACTACTACTTTAAACAACACGCGCACTAAGACCACATTCACTATGGGGATAACGCCAAAAGATGGCTCATCGTGCGAGCGGAGGTGGGGGGGGGGGGGGGGGGGGGGGTGTGTGGCAGTAACATGAGATTTGAAGGATTTTGAGTGAATTTGGTCATAAACATTCACTCAATTGAATGGGACACATCCCTCTCCGCCCAGAGGATCAATTTGTAGATTTGCCCTGGTAGCAAATAATTCATTATGCTTCAACACTCACTTTAATGCAGAAAATAAACAATTCACTCAATGGACTCTTTCTCCCCATCCCAGTTAAAAATACAACGTTGACACATTGGGGGGGGGGGGGGGGGGGTTAAGTTAAGGTTAACACAAGGTTTCCTGCTTATCCAGAAAACTGAAAAATAGATATTTTGAATTCCAAGTCCTGGAAAAAGGGGCACTTCGTTAGTGTTACTAAGAGGACTGTAAACTCACCGTTATTCCAGGCGTTATTTCTGTGAGAGCATATGAAATTATGAATACATATCTGAGATGCATGGACAATAGAGGTATAATAAAATATAGAACCTTAGTGAGCACACTCACATGCCAAGCACGCGCCCCGATATTTCAAGCTCTAATCATTTTTTAAAAATAAACATAGATTCTAGGAATACTGCAGAAAACAGTGTTCTGTAGTTTCAATGGTATTGAAAGAATTCAAGCAGAGAAAAAGCCCGGACAACTGTAATTTTGATGAACTTTTCAAAGTCTATGGGGCCGTAATTTTGGTAAAAATCAGTGGAGCGGAACAAAACCCAAACTTGTTCTGTAGGCCACCATGTTAGACTAACATACCCCAAAACAGCTCAATATCTGGAAGCGTGTAGAAAAAAAAGTCCGGAAAACTGTAATTTTGATGAATTTTTCAGAGTCCAAGGGCCGTAATTTCGGTAAAAATCAGTGGAGCGGAAAAAAATGCAAACTTGATCTGTAGGCCACCATGTTAGACTCACATACCAAAAATCAGCTCAATATCTGGAAGCGTGTAGAAAAAAAAGTTCGGAAAACTGTAATTTTGATGAATTTTTCAGAGTCCAAGGGCCGTAATTTCGGTAAAAATCAGTGGAGCGGAAAAAAATGCAAACTTGATCTGTAGGCCACCATGTTAGACTCACATACCAAAAATCAGCTAAATATCTGGAAGCGTGTAGAAAAAAAGTCCGGAAAACACGTAGGACTGACTGACGGACTGACGGAACAGTCAAAAACATTATACCCCAGCAACTTCGTTGCGTGGGGTATAACTAGATTATCTTGAAATTGCAAGCTAACTTCCAGAAGTCATCCAACGAAACACGGCCATCACCGAATGGGCCCAACAGAGAGGAGAAGGTTATGCTGCCTTTTCACGTACTGAGCCGCTGAATAAAGCGCCCATGTAGCTTTATGTTGCCTGAAAGCGGAGTGTATCGCACACCGAAATAACAGTCTCGTGCCTTGACCGTAAACTCTGGCTAAACATCTGGGAGCAGTTTCTTAAATTTTTCAGTATGATTTGAAGGAAATCTGTAGTATATGGTGATAGTATTTTGAGTTCCTGAAAACGTTTTGTAACCTTTAAAACGCGTAACATTTTTAATAAATATGTAATGAATGATCACGCTTTGAAGTGACGTAAAAATGGCGATAACTTTAAAATGTGGATAGAAATGGATAGTGGACGCCTCTGCTATTCCTCTTGGCGTGTCTGATATCATTATGGTACTGTGTTTTGTGGTTTTGGGGTAGGGCTGCAACCAAATGGCATCACATTTGACATCTTAGCGTTAGGTGCGTTATGTGGTCATATGAATGTGAGGCCACCTTCCGATTGCTGCATGAGGTGTATGTAATATGTTATAGTGGTACATGTTACCAAATATAGAGCTAGGGCTGTCACTAAGGGTGATGGGGTAGTGTTTTTCACATTCTGCCACATTTGACGTGATAACGGTCTGTGTGTTGCGTCCACGGCCATATAAATGCGATGAGGCTACTTTTTAATTATTAATGTAGGTGTATGTAATTAAGGAATAGTGCATGTCTTGGAGTTGAGTACATCCATATAGTGCCCCGTGAGGTGGTGTAGTTCCCGCCGCAAAGCGGAGGGAACTACACCACCTCACTGGACACTATATGGGCGTAGTCAACGACAAGACATGCACTAATCCTTATATTATATCGAACACCCATCAAGAAAAACATCTGTCCGATTTGTTAATCTGTTACCAAGGTAGCAGCCCTACCAACCAGCGTTATATAGAAAAAATACCATGTACTTTTTAAAAAACATTTTCTTCTTCCAAAACACGGCTAACTTGGATTATTGATATGAGCAGCAGACAGATTTTGAATCGGTCGGCAAGGGTAAACAAAACATTTCCCCCAAAGGACACTGTGTATTCTAGAATCGCGCAACTCGCGAATGAAAACTAAAATTTTCGAAATTTGACAACGCAGTTTGATAATTTCCACACATTTGTCACACATATACATTACCGAATGGGTCAGCACGGGATACAAACTCCGAAGATTCAATTGAATTCCATTATTTATTCGTTCACTGCCCAAAACATACAATCAAATAGCGAAATCATATGAGCAGCGAAACATACGATTTTTCATATCCGGACGCGTTCTCATGAAAGTTGGACCCAGGTATGGATCATTCTCTTCGAAACGAGGTATGGATCATCTTCTCAAGGAATAAAATGAACGCCTCGAAAAATGTGACTTCAACAATGGAAAAGCGATACATTTTTCCACAAAGATTTCTTTCCGGGTCTTTTGTGGATGTTGTGCCTCTGTGAATTGATTTTTAAATTTTGCCTGATCAGTTTTATTCGCCCAGTATGAAAAGAAAATTGATATAGTAGTGTGCTAGAAATAGAAAACGTGTAGTGCCTGGGTGTAGTGCCTGGGTGTAGTGCCTGGTCAGTTCTGTGGATGCAAACTACACGAAACAGGGTATCATCTTTCAGCCAATCAGAATGCAAGGAAGTCACGTGAGATATAATATTATATTATAGTGGCACGTGTTAGCAGATATTGAGGTAGGGCTGTGAGTGAACTGGAGGAGAAGGCGCTTTTCGCTTCTTCCATCTCATAATCTTTTAAATATACTCTCAAATAAAACCACATCTAAAATGCAATCACTTTTTATCCAACAAAAAATTGTCTGGGATTGCCGTTGCGGTGACGGTCCTGACATCAACGTCGTTAAAATTAAAATTCGTCCGATATTCGTGAAATTTTAGTGTGTTGTAGAGCTCAAGAAATAAAAAAAAGTTAGCTGTTTTATTTTTTATTTAACATCAATTTTTGGCGTTTTATGTAACTTTATATTTTTACTTCCCTATCATCTGGTGACAAGCTACCGCAATATCTGGTAACATTTCCCACTACATTATAATACATACACCTTCATTAATAATTACAAGGTGGCCCTCCGACACTTATACGATAACAGGTGCATTACAGAGAGTGTTACGACGTGAAATGTGACAATCGATACCTCCCTCCCATTTACTGTCAGCCATATCTCTATATCTGGTAACATGTACCACCATAATAATATTATATTACATGCAGTTCAATTAATCATTGGAAGGTGGCCTCATCGCATTTCTATGACTATGGAAACAACACAGGTAACTCTATGACGTCAAATCCAATGGACGTGCCAAAAGCGCCTTCTCCTCCAGTTCACCCACAGCCCTCCTCAGTATCTGCTAACATGTGCCACTATACTATATTACAAGCACCTACATTAATAATTAAAAGGTAGCCTCATCGCATTTATATGACCGTGGGCGCAACACAGAGACCGTTATCACGTCAAATGTGACAGAAATGTGAAAAACACTACATACTCACCCTTAGTGACAGTCCTACCTCTGTATTTGGTAACACGTACCACTATAACATATTACATACACCTCATCCAGCAATCGGAAGTTGGCCTCACATTCATATGATCATTTAAGCAACGCACATAACACTGTGATGTCAAATGTGATGGATGGTCGAAAAAACGCTACCCTATCACATTCGGTTACAGCCATATTCCCAGACTACATAACACAGCACCATAATGATATCAGACACGCCAAAAGGAATACTTGAGGGCGTCCATTGTGCATTTCTATCCCCATTTTAAATTTATCGTCATTTTACGTCACTTCAAAATGTGATCATTCATTACATATTTATTAAAAACGTTGTACCTTTTTAAACGAGATGCTATCACCATGTATGGCAGATTTCCTACAAATCATACTGAAAATTTAGAGAAGCTACTCCCAGAACACTGGCCACAGTTTACTGTCAACGGGAGGTACTGTTATACCGACCTGAGATACATTCGGCTTTCTATGGACAGGGAGTGACACATTATCTAGCATTTTGGGGAATGTCAAAAAGCAGCATACCATTATCCTCTTTGGGCCGACTCGGTCATGGCTGTGCTTCGTTGGATGACTTCTGGAAATTCGCTTTGCGATTTCAATACCATCTAGTTACATAACTTCCTTCCTCTGTAGGGTTAACTAGCTATAGATTCTGAATGTGACCTTAAATCCTTCTTTGAAAAACTTCCTCAGGCGCCCTTGGATCTCTTGTTTTTTTCTTCAGGGGCGCTAACTTGGATATTAGACAACAACGACAAATCGGATAGGAGCCCACTTGAAATGTGACATTTTTTTCAAGCATAACATTCGTAATTATCCTCACAGAGCTGTTGCATGGAAGTCATAAACTTAATTATTGTTTCTCCATGGCAAGCTAGTTCCAGCGAGAGGTCTTAGGTTGTGTTCAAGAAAAGGAAAAACAATTTTTTTAAACGTACTTCTATTGTCTTCCAGCTGTGACAGTATGCTGCTTAGCATTGGTCTGAAAACAAGTACCACCGGGAAGTGTGACGAACATACAGAAGGGCTAGTGTGGCACCTGCCCCATGCCATTGAGATGGTTGTGGTTTGTGTGCGCAGGAGGCGTGTGGGGATGGTACTTGACAGATTAGCCCCTTTTGACAGTACAGTTATTAAATTTGGATAAAACTGAGAAAAAAACGCGATGAACGAGGCGAAGGGGGCAAGTTGTTCATGTGGTGTTGACACTTCTGGCTATTTATCCTTCTGTCCTTCAACGACCACTTACGATGGCTTCATAACTGTCCAACATTTAGAATTTCAGTGTTCTTAATTGTCCAACATTGCCAATGTACACAACTGGGATCAACGTGTTTAATCAAGGCTTATTTCTGTTAAACTAGATAGCATGTAAGCTGAATTCAAAGCTGTATAATCTTATATAATGGGTTACCTATTCCTGATCTGTCAGTTCTACTCTCTGGTCCAACCAGGCTCCCCCATTTCATTTGTCCCGTCCTAGCGGATTCTATATTCTCCACTGACGCTCGCTCTAAACGAAGAGGAGATCTTAATAATCTGGAAGCTTCAACCGATCTAGGAGAGTGTCAGCCTTTTGGCAACCCATGTGCCCCATATTTTCGAAACATTTGCTTTCCGGATGTGTACAAGAAACCTGGCAGACCTGATCGAGCCAGATACAGTCTATACTTGGCAATGAAAGTTGCGATCGGGCAACATCAAATCACCAAAGTGGCAGACTTCACTCGCTCGATGACCAGCAAAAGTCACCATCCCCAGAAAGACAACTGAACTATCATAGTCGAAGATCTGCTATATTTGTCATTATTAATTAGATATGATTTTCTTTCCCAAAATTGCCCATTGCGCGAGTGATATGACTTATGGCGCCGATCGCAGCCTAAATGAAGAAAGCTAGAGTTGTTCCCCTTGATGTGCTACAAGGTGCAGTTATTTTTGTTCAGCGAAGTCATTCGCTGTTAATCGTAGAAAGCAATCCAATCAGTAAAATTAGCGCTACCGAACAAAATGGAGTAGTTTTTGTGTGGCGAGGAATTAACGACAGCAATAAGTAAGCCTTAGGTAAATGAGGAGAAAAAATGAAGAGAGTTTTACACAACATTCAATGCAAACAATGATTCAGGGTCGTCAGTGGAGATCCGTCGAAGTGCGAGAATAGATGGTTCAGCTATCAGAACATCACTGCTTTCTCACCGGGAGAGCTGAGACTTTCGGATAGTTGAACTTGGAATAGAAGAAAAATACTTTGTAAATTGGTCCACCATTACAAGTACATATTTGTTTCCATCACTGCTTTCATTAAAAGGTCCAAGGATGTCTAAATGGACCCTTTCCATTGGAAAACCTGCATGAAATGATTTGAGATGAGCTCTGGGATTGACAGATGCCTTTTTGTTAGTATTACATACTGGACATGTTTTTACGTAATCCTTACAATTTTCAGTCATACCGCACCAATAAAAGGACTGTTTAAGTCTCACAAGAGTCTTGTCCTGCCCTAAATGTCCACTACTTTTTAAGTCATGACACATGAAAAGAACCTTTTCTTTCAAAGCATCTGTGACCACAAGAATCAGACAGTTTTGGTCATTTTCAACCCACTATTTCAAGTTATAGTAAAGAACACTCTGTATGAACTTTAACTGAGACTTACAAAGCCACATGGTTCGAACGTTTGGGCTGCATAAACAAAGTTCAGCATCTGAAGGAGAAATGCCATTTTGTAACCAATTAATTATTACATTCAAATCAGGGTCTTGCCACTGAATCTCTTTTAACTGCTTGTGTATGTATGACTTCAACCATGTACCACTACTAGAATTCATATCACTCAAAAAAGATTCATCAACCTGAGCTGAATCAACCTGAGAATTTATGACTCTAACAGCTAGGGGAATTACGTCATCCACATCATCCTGAAAATGAGACCATTGAGAATCAGCTCGATGACAGAAGTCACAGCATTTGCATGGCAAACTTTCCAATTGAGACCCAGCATTAAAACAATCACAGTCCACAATTTTTGAGGGAATTCGAGACAGCGCATCAGCATTAATACGCTTTTTACCATCCCGGTGAACAATCTGCATATCAAACTGGGACAATTCCTCCATCCATCTAGCTAACTGTCCTTCTATATGTTTGAAATGCATAAGCCAAACAAGACTATTATGATCAGTTCTTAAAATGAAAGATCGGCCCAAAAGGTAATGTCTAAAGTGACGACAGAATTTCACTATGGCCAATAACTCTTTCCTAGTTGTGCAATACTTGCGCTGTGGTTTCAACAGTATATGACTGGCATAAGCAATGACTCTTAATTTACCATCCTGCACTTGTGACAACATGGCAGCTATCGAACAATATGAAGCGTCGGTATCAATGATGAATAACCCATTGGGAGAAGGATAAGACAAGACAGGTGGATCTGTTAACATTTCCTTAAACTTTTCAAAAGCTGTTTGATGCTTGTCTTCCCAATGATACTCTTTGCTATATGCTAGTTCAAATAAGACAGCTGATAATTGAGCAAAATCTTGCAGGTGATCACGATGATAGTTGATGAAACCTAAGAAAGACTGCAATTGAGTTTGATTTTCAGGAGTTGGCCAATTTGACACTGCTTCAATTTTATCCTTAGAAACAGAAACTCCCTGACCACTAACTCTTTTTCCTAGGAACGCCACTTCTCTTTTGAACAAAGCACATTTTTGAGGTTTCAACTTTAACCCATGCTCCTCAAATCCTATCAACATCTTTTCTAGGTTGAAAAAGGCATTGTCAAATTTTTTGCCCAGAACAAATATATCGTCGCGATAAACCAAAAGAGTTTGCCAGTTGAGCTCTTGGAGCACAAGCTCCATAGCTCTTTGAAATGTACTTGGGGCATTACACAAACCAAACCCCATTTGGGTATGCTCGAAGAGGCCATAGCGTGTGCCAAAGGCTGTTTTCTTAATTGCTTCCTCTGATATGGGGATCTGATAAAAACCAGAGGCCATGTCAAGGGTTGATAAATATTCCGTCCCATACAAAGTATCCAAACAATCCTCAATATTTGAAAGTGGGAAGCAGTCTTTGACAGTACACTCATTCAAGGCACTATAATCGACACACCAATGAACAGACCCATCTTTTTTACGAACAAGAACTGGTGCAGAAACCCAACAAGAAACTGATGGCCTAATAACACCAGTGTCCAACATTTTTTGTAGATGTTCTTTCTCCTGATCCTGAAAACCAAGAGGGGTACATCTCATTTTATGCTTCACAGGAGGAGCTGAACCTGTATCAATATCATGCACAATTCAACTAATGCAACCGATGTCAAGGTCATGTTTAGCAAATACCTGAGAATAATTTATAAGATGTTTTCCTAACTTGATTGCCTGACTAGTTTCAAAACTGACTACAGTTTTCAAAAATAACTCTTTTAAGTGACTGGGAACTTCAAGTTTAACCATTTCCAACTCATTAAACAAGGAACCATTTTCAGACTGGACACCAGCCATTCTGATATCAACTTCATAACTCTTTTCTGCAATGGGTTCAGAAACAGCGTCGATTTCTTCAGCATTCCCTACATGCAACCCTTGCTTGAAGCGAACAAAATGTTTACCATCATTGAGGACATTCACAAAAACTTTTGTGCCTCGACCAACTGTTGCAGATATAAGTGTTTCCTTATGCTGAATTTTTGGTTCAATTATAAAATCACTAGGCAAGGAACCATTAATTTTCAATTCCACAGACCCAATTGAATTTGGTGGTATGGTAACACCTTTTTGTACTGCAGCTCGGAATACCTTGATCTCAGAATTTTTATTTTTTTTTAATGAAGCGTTTACTTCTTCTCCAGAAACAGTGACGACATTATTTCTCAAATTTACAATGCACTTATTTTCAACAAGAAAATCAAGACCAACGATTACCGGATCAGAAATTGGGGCAACACAAACATCCCATTTAAAAGAATTAGAGCCAATACTTATTTCAACATTCTTAAATATTTTTCCAAGAACAGGTTGTTTGGAAATTCCATGCAGTTTGACAGATTTTGTAGGCAGTAAATTTGGACAATGTTTTTTAAAGAAACTTTAACTAACCAAGGTTAACATAGCGGCAGTATCTACTACTGCCAATGTGGGCTGATTAAAAATATCTACATTCAGCACTAAACTAAAACAATCAACTTTTTGTGCAAAAATTTCCTCATATGAATTATCAGATTCTGCACACGATTGTTGACCCAGAGTTATCTGGACCAAGCTTGGGGTCAATTGCTTGGCCCTGTGCCATTTAAATTTTCTTTCTGCAGGAACTGTATGGCTCTTTCGGGAGACTTAGTTGAGTTATTACCCTCTCTAGGAGGGGTACCAGGAATGTTTCTAGAATACTGAGTGGGAGAAGTATATCTTGGTGTTGGCCTGAATGATAATTTATGTTGTGGAGGAAGAGAACGAGATCTGCCAAAAGTATTATCTGGAGATGACCAACGGACATTTTGACTGAAATTTCTAGTGCTAACTGGGCTACCTTGATTCAAAGGAGGATTCCTGTCAAAATTGTAATTAGCTGATGAAGGACTTTTTTTCATAAACAGCAGCTGATAAGGACTTAATCATATGTTTAATTTCTTTGACTTCTTCCTTCAAATCTGAGACAAGAGTATTCCGTTGAGGTTTTTCATTATTTTTCTCGGCACTTGACTCATTTGATGCAAAAGAAACTTGTCTATGAGCATAATTTGAAGCCCTATAGCCAAAAATTGTCCGTTGATTAGCCAGCAAAGTTTTTACATATTTTAAAGCTTTATTTACAGTTTGGGGATTTTTCTCCATAGCCATTTTTGCTGCCTCTTTCTTCCTACAACCCCTTAAAAACATTCGGTGGAAATCTGATCAATGTTTTTTTTGTTGGCATGTTTAAATCCATCAATTGCCATAAAATGAACCCTTTGAGAAAATTCTTCCAAATTTTTGTCATCTTGTTGATGCATGAACTGTACCTGCCTTCTGGCAGCAACAGGTTCATCTTTAAGGCACACTCTTTCTTTAAGTTCTTTTTTTAATTTTTTGTAATGCTTGCCCAAATGTAAAGCTCTCGCATATTCAAGGGCAGTACCCGAGAGACAGTCAATTAGCCTTTCATTTTTCTTCTTTGTACTCCATTTTTTACGTTTTGCAATTCGCTCAAATTGATATATAAATGGCTCCCATTTTAAAGTGCTGTCCCCTGTAAAAATTAACATTTTGGGGCGATTTGGGCTTTTACTATGTTTTCAATACCTACGAGATCTATTAGAATTGTAATCTGGAGAATCAGAATCAGAAATGTCTGAACAGTCATCCGACAATGAAGCATATTCAGTGTCACTGTCTGAATGGCTAGATGAACTGGAATAAGACCTTTTGTGTTTGTGATGAGATCTGCTCCTTGGAGAGGAGGACTTGTGAGGTGAGTCAGTACTAGTACTTGCAAATAAACTTGTTTTTGTTGAATCACCCTGATTTTGTATTTCAAATTCAGATTGGGAAGTTTTAGGGGTGTTATTTGAATGTTTTCGATAATGGCCATCTGCTGGAATGGCATCCATAATTCTTGACAAGTGGGGGTCAGCATAAGCATCTATAGCTGAATTGCTGAATTTACGGCTTGTCAAGTCTAAATTTTCTTGTTTTTTCCTTTTCAATTCACACGCAATCTTATCATATTCTTCATTAAATTCTCATAGTTTACTATGTATCTCCCTGGGAGCGCAGTGGCTCAGTAGGTAGAGGTGCAGGCTGCAAGCCGAGAGGTCCTCGGTTCGAATCCCACCTGCGGCAACCGCGTTGTGTCCTTGGGCAAGACACTTCATCTCCATTGCCCGCATGGGGGCACGATGACGCCGTGTACTAAGGCATACTGCACGTCGATGGTACGCATGTCTTCAACCAATCTAACCCTGCCTGTGCAGCAGCGTGGAGTTACGATGTTGGGGAGCTGGCAGCTGCTCATCGTTGCCTGGTGGTTCTCTCCGGGTACTCCGGCTTCCTCCACCCGTAAAACTGTTACGGTCATGGTTAGCCATTGTGCATAAATATGTGACCTTAAAACATCAATAAATAAATAAATGTATCTTCCTAGTAGCATCCTGTTTTACCCTTTCCATTTCCCGATCTTTGATTTTAAGTCTGGTTTGTAAAATTTCATTTTGTGCAACAGAGGCCTGAAATTTTCTAGTCCAATTTTCATCGTTTTGAGTTAACATTTGTTCTAATTTGTCCAACCTTGACTTCATTGTGTTTAACTCTGGATTGTTAACAGGCTCTTTTAAACTAATTTTTTCTTGGGCTAGCCACTCAGCCCATGTTTCTAAAGGAATTTCTGTCTCTCTAATTAAGTCTTGCAGATCCAGTTGTTTTTTTGTTCTCTACATTTTATTATTTTTTCTGATTTCATTTGCCCAATTCCATGTAATTTTTAAAATTCCTCTGCAGTGCTTTTGTATATAGATGATAGTCATTTTGAAATAAAGTAAATAAAAAAAATAATGTTCTATTTCATTTAAATTGAAAGTGAATTGAATTTAATTATGATGCATTGAAATACTGCAAAGAATAGTTGCAAAATCAAAATCAATTGAAAAAAAAATTATTCAAAATTTTTTTTTTTTGTCCCCATTAGGCTGCCATACTTTGCTCGAGAATTGTGATTTCCGTTTTCATTGTTTGCATTGGCAACGCGGGAAAATGGTTCAAAACCAAAATAAATGTCCAAAAAAACAAAGAAAAATGAATGAAAAACATCCAAATAACAATTCCCAATCAACATAAACGAGGAAGCGATTGTTGATCCTCCCCGTTTTTTGAAAATTGATAAAAAAAATTATAGGTGTTTCTCGTACTGAAAAGTACGAAGTATTTCACTATTTGTGAAATTTTTTCACAAAAAGAGGTTTCCTAACGTGGGAAACGAGTCATCTCGTCGCCATATGTGGTAGAGCCACATCGAAATTGGGTGGAAAGTATGAATTACCTTCGATAACTTGATCCAGATCTCCAACAGAGTCCGTGTAGGAGACGCCTTGCTGCAGCAGCTGGTAGAATTCAAGTGACGTTCTTCGTGGTGCATCAAGGGAGAGCAATCGGTGGGGGTGTTCTTCCAATGTCCAGAGCAGGTGCCAGAAGAGGACATTCACCAACACTCCAATCCCACCCACGCATTGGCAACTCGTACCACACTATGAAACTTCCTTTTGGGGTGTAGAATCAACTTTTTTCAAACGAAGTTCGTGAAGCAATATTTGGCTTTGTAATGAGAGGGGTAAGATTTTTGACCCCGCCCAAAATTTCTATTTTCTTAACTGATGGTTCGGTATGAACCAAATTTGGTATGTGGTATTATTGGGTCATATGTACTTGACCCATGCAAAAAAATAATTCCCGCATCCCCATGGGAACCCTGGGAGCTAAAACTACAAATATTTTCAAATGCCCATATTTCCCAAACCACATGGAACAGAGAGTTGTTATTTGGTATGAGTATCCTTAGGACCAGTAGAATTGAATGGTTAAAAAATTGCCATCGGTTATGTCAGGGTGTTCTGAAATGGGCATCGAAAAAAGTGCTGAGTCAGCATATTTGCAAAAATTTAAAAAAATATTTTTCTCCAGAACCAATCATCAGAATCTTTTGATATTTGGTATACTGCATTTATAGGGGGGTCAGATGCAAGTTTGTTGAAATAAAAAAGCTCATTGGTTCATATTTGGGCTCACTACAAGAGGCCAAATTTTTAACATAGGGTTATATGGGGAATATTCTTTAAAAATCTTCTTCTTCAGAACCACCAGTCAGAATCTCTTAATGTTTGGTATGCATCATTGTTACGAGGGTCAGATTCAAAATTGTTCAAACCAAGTCCCTAGGTTGCTCTTTGGGCTTCCTGCAGAAGCCCAAATTTTAACTTTGTTCAATATGGGGGAGGGGGGGGGGGGTAACTTAAAAAAAATCTTCTTCTTCAGATCCACCAGTCAGAATGCTTTCATATTTGGTATGCAACATCTCTAGAGGGGTCAGATTCAAGTTTGTTCAAATCAGATCCCTAGGTATATATTTGGGCTAGCTATGGTAGCCCAATTTTTTACTTAGTGCAATATGAGAAAATTTCTTTAAAAATCTTCTTCTTCAGATCCATCAGTCAGATTGCTTTCATATTTGGTATATAACATCTCGGGGCGGGAGGAGGGGGGGGGGGCAGATTCCATTTTGTTCAATTCGAGTGGCTGGGTTAACATTTGGGCTCCATATGGGAACCTGAAATTTAACTTAGTACAGCATGAGGGAATTTCTTCAAAAATCTTCTTCTTCAGATCCACTAGTCAGAATGCTTTCATATTTGGTATACAACATCTTTAGGGTGGGTGGGGTGGGGGGGGGGGGGGCAGATTCAAGTTTGTACAAATCGGATCCATAGGTTAATATTTGGGCTCGCTATGGTAGCCCAAATTTTAACTTCATGCAATATGAAGAAATTTCTTTAAAATTTCTCTTCTTCAGATCCAACAGTCAGCATGCTTTCTTATTTGGTACACAACATCTCTAGGAAAGTCAGATTCAACTGTGTTCAAATCGAGAGCTTGGGTTAATATTTGGGCTCCCTATGGAGCCGAAATTGGCCATTTTTCTCAAGAATTAAAAAGTTTGTATTCAATCCTCTCTAGAGGTGTGTAACTAAGATTAATCCACAAACGTTGTATCAAGGGGCTTCATTGGGGAGCTCAACATTTTACTTTATGATCAACTGAAGAAAAGGCACGATGCCCGTATTATTTTTGTCACTCCTGAGGGACTCAAGAATTGAGAGTGTAGCCTTTGGAGATGGCTTGCTTAATGTACTCATTCTTGGACTCTGTTTAAATTGTGTTCTGTTCAAGATGAGCGCTTCAGGCCCCGTGAGGCCTCTTGTAATTTTCAAGGTATTACTTTTTTATTTCACAGGGTTTTTCTACATTTTCCAGATGTGTGCATATTGTCAGAATTTTGACTTGCCTCAATATTTTACAAAACTACTGGCGTTAAACTTAGACCAATTTTAGCTCCAAATTCGAGGTATTGTCATGGCCCGTCGTCTGTCTGTCCATCTGTCGCGCCGTACACATGGCTCGGGCTAGAGGCCATAGTTATGAAACGAAACTTGTTGGGTCCCTTTGTTGTCACTGTGAGACGAAAACAAGTGTTTTTGGCCCGGTCCGAAGTTCAAGATGGCCACTGGCAGCCATTCTGTACAAAATTAGGTGCAATCAGATTTTTTTGTGCTGAACTTCCATATGAAAGCTCTGATTTGAATAATTTTTTGTATGAATGTTTAGTACCATGGAATACATCACATATAACACGTTTTTTTTTTCTCGTGCGTAAATTATGCAAATTAGACTAACTTTTGATTTAATTAGTGTTACTTTCAGCACTGTAAGTGCCAATACCAATACGGCTTTGGCTAGATGCCTTATTTATGAACCGATCTTTATGAAACTTCTTGGGTACCATTGTTATCACTGTGGGATGAGAACGAGTGTTTTGGGGTCCGTTCTGAAATTCAAGATGGCCGTTGGCAGCCATTTTGTACAAAATTAGGTGCAATCAGATTTTTGCGCAGAACTTCCATATGAAAGTGCTGATTTGAATAATTTTGTGTGTGAATGTTTAGTACCATGGGATACATCACATATAATACAGGGTTTTTTTCTCGTACATAAATTATGCCAATCAGACTAACTTTGATCTATTTGATGTTACTTTTAGTGCTGTAACTGCAAATTCCAATACTGCTCGGGCTAGAGGCCGTATTTATGAACCGATCTTTACGAAACTTCTTGGGTACCTTTGTTATCACTGTGGGACGAGAACGAGTGGTTTTGGGCACAGTTCGAAATTTAAGATGGCCACTAGAAGCCATTTTGTACTTTAGTTAGTGCATCAGTTTTCTGTACAGAACTTATGTATGAAAGTTCTGATTTGAATAAATTCTTGTATGAATGTTTAGTACCATGGGATACATCACATATAGTACGTTTTTTTTCTCTCGAGCAGAAATTATGCAAATTAGATGAACTTTTGATTTATTCAGTGCTACTAATACACAGTAAGTGCACGTGTCAATACGACTCGGGCTAGAGGTTGTGTTTATGAACCGATCTTCACAAAACTTCTTGGGTACCTTTGTTATCACTTTGGGACGAGAACAAGTGTTTCTGGGTGCGATCCAAAATTCAAGATGGCTGCCAGTGGCCATTTTGTACCGAAATTAGGTCCAATCAGTTTTCTTTTGTACACAACTTCTATACGGCACAGGCTAGAGGCTGTATTTATGAATAGATCTTTACGAAACTTCTTGGGTACCTTTTGTTATCACCTTGGTATGGGTACGAGTGTTTTGGGGTGCGGTCCAAAATTCAAGATAGCTACCAGCAGCCATTTTGTACCAAAGTTAGTGCAATCAGTTTTTCGTACAAAACTTCTGTATGAAAGTTCTGATTTGCATAATTTTTTGTGGAATACATCACATATAATACAGGTTTTTTTTTCTCGTGCGGAAATTATGCAAATTAGATGAACTTTGATTTGTTCAGTGTTACTTATACACAGTAAGCGCATATGTTAATATGGCTCAGGCTAGAGTCTGTATTTATGAACCGATCTTCACAAAACTTCTTGGGACACCTTTGTTATCACCTTGTGACAGGAATGAGTGTATTTGGGTGCCTTTGTTATCACTGTGCGATGAGAACAAATATTTTTGGGTTCAGTCAAACCCACTCTGGGACTCAAAGATTTCTTTTTATGTCCCCCCCCCCTCCCCCACCGACTAAAGTCGGGGGGAATATAGTGACTGAAGTGTGCGTGTGTCCGTCCGTGTGTGTCCATGTGTGTGTGCCCGAGCCAATAACTTGAAAACTATTAGGACCACAGTCATCAAACTTCACACAATTATAAAGGACCATGGGAGGATGTGCCACACACCATAGCCGGGTTTCTCTAGTTATAAAGTAGTTTTTGCTCATACTTCAAGCTTGGTGTGACCTACAGAAATAGTACCTACACCAAATGAGTTGAAACTTGATGGAGGTTCAAAATGTGGTCCACCTCTATGTGGTCAAGAGAGGTAATTAAATGCATACTTTTTCTACCTATTTGGGAATTTCATTTTATACCAATTAATTCAGTTCTGAAGATTATACATGTATTTCATCATTCAAATGGCAGCGGCAGTAATGTCCATTTCTGATTCCTTGATCGAACCCTATAAATGGTGTGTACATATATACCTTTTTGGGTTTCTTAGAAAAATTGTTCTGATTCCTGTATGAATATTTTCTCCATGAAAGAATTTCACAAAAAGCAGTTAGGGAGTAGCTGTGACTGTCACATACAATAACATGATCTGTTTATTTAATCTCATTGTACAGAATTAATTCCCAAACCAAGTTAATATAAAAACAAACAATTTGATCATGAAGAATTCCAGTGTACATGTAATTGTAAAACTACACTGAAGATTTGTTATTGAAACCTATCACAATACTGTCAGGATGCCGGTAAAAGGTGCAATACTGACAAAGTTTACTGTACTGTTAACTGTGTTAGTGCTATGACTGTTTAAAATTAATTTATTAGAGAAGTTCTAGTTTTATGTATGCCTTCTTTAGGTCACAAGGTGCCTTTTTAAGAGTAGGCCTTCAAATGAGCTCTTGGGTTTGGTTTTTTTAAGGTTTTTATGACAATATATCCGATGTAGAGTCTGTGCACCCTTTGTCGGCGCGACAACTCAAATACGGATCGCCCTATCACTATGCATTTTGGCATGTTGGTTAACAATACCCAGTTTACACACATCTATGTTTTTTTCACCCGTTTGATCTGAATGACAGATGACAGATCTGAAAGTGGTGGAGCCATTATTTCAAAGTGGGTTGCGCTCATTCTTCAATGTAGATGTAGACATGAGACTACACCGACTGAGTTGAAAATTGCTGGAGATTCAATATATGGTCCACCTGAATGGGGTCATCAAGTGCATATTATTAAAAAAGACTGGGAAATGCATTTACACCTTAATGTATTTCTAAAGTTTATGAATTATTTCATCACTCAAATTAGTGGGCGGAGCCACAATTTTTCCTTTTTGATTCGTGTATCGAACCCTTTGAATGCTGGTCACATATATGCCTTTTCTGGTTTCTTATAAAAATTGTTCTGATTCCTGTATGAATACCTGTACATACTGTTAACGAAAACCCATTTCTGATTTGTTAAAAATATTTTACTCCAGAAGATGAGCCTCCATAAATTCTCTTTCTGTAGAGTTTATTCCTGATACTTTAACCTTTTTCACACAGACTTGAATTTACTGGATGCAGTAAATTCTGTTTCTCTAGTATTTGCTATGCATTGGGCCAAAATAATTTTGTTCGAAAAAATGTTATATTGTTTTAGTTTACCCGGAGAATGCCTCCAGACATTATCCATTAAACTGAAGCAATATAACATTGAAGCACAAGGAAATTGGAACACTACACTTAGAGCAATTATCTTCAGTATGCTAAACCAATAACATTCTGAATTAGCGGTAACTTCTTTTATGCTTACATAGTTTACAAGGATCTGTGAAAAAGATCTTTGAACTAGAGAAACAGAATTTACTGCATCCAGTAAATTCAAGTCTGTGTGAAAAGGGTTAAAGTATCAGGAATAAACTCTACAGAAAGAGAATTTATGGAGGCTTATTTTCTGGAGTAAAATATTTTTTAACAAATCAGAAATGGGTTTTCGTTAACAGTATTTACAGATATTCATACAGGAATCAGAACAATTTTTATAAGAAACCAGAAAAGGCATATATGTAACCAGCATTGAAAGGGTTCGATACACGAATCAGAAATGAAAAACTTTTTGCTCTGCCCACTAATTTGAGTGATGAAATACATTCATAAACTTTAGAAATACATTAAGGCGTAAATGCATTTCCCAGTCTTTCTTAATAATATGCACTTGATGACCTCATTCAGGTGGACCATATATTGAATCTCCAGCAATTTTAACTCAGTCGGTGTAGTTCCATGTCTACATCTACATTGAAGAATGTGCGCAACCCACTTTGAAATAATGCCTCCACCAACTTCAGATCTGTCATCTGTCATTCAAATCGAACGGGTCCAAAAAACATAGATGAGTGCAAACTGGGTATTGTTAACCGGCATGCCAAAATGCATAGAAATGGGACGATCCGTATTTGAGTTGTCGCCTTGACAAAGACTCTGTATCGAAGATATTGTCATAAAAACCTTAAAAACCCCAAGAGCTTATTTGAAGGTCTACTCTTAAAAGTCAGTATTGCATCTTTTACCGGCATCCTGACAGTATTGTGATAGGTTTCAAAAACAAATCTTCAGTGTAGTTTTACAATTACATGTACACTAGAGGTCTTCATGATCAAATTGTTTGTTTTTATATTAACTTGGTTTGGGAATTAATTCTGTACAATGAGATTAAATAAACAGATCGTATTATTGTATGTGACAGTCACAGCTTACTCCCTAACTGCTTTTTGTGAAATTCTTTCATGGAGAAAATATTCATACAGGAATCAGAACAATTTTTCTAAGAAACCCGAAAAGGCAAATATGTGCACACCATTTATAGGGTTCGATCAAGGAATCAGAAATTGACATTACTATCGCTGCCATTTGAATGATGAGATACATGTATAATCTTCAGAATTGCATTAATTGGTATAAAATGAAATTCCTAATAGGTCGCAAAAAATATGCGTTTAATGACCTCTCTTGACCGTATAGAGGTGGACCACATTTTGAACCTCCAGCAAGTTTCAACTCATTTGGTGTAGATACTATTTCTATAGGTCACACCAAGCCTGAAGTATGACCAAAAACTACTTTATAACCAGAGAAACCCCGACTATGGTGTGTGGCACATCCTCCCATGGTCCTTTATAATTGTGTGAAGTTTGATGACTGTGGCCCTAACAGTCTTCGAGTTATTGGCTCGGGCACACACACATGGACACACACACGGACGGACACATGCGCACTTCAATCACTATATGCCACCCGACTTTAGTCGGGGGGGGGGGGGGGGACATAAAAAGAAATCTTTGAGTCCCAGAGTGGGTCTGATGAACCCAAAAATATTTGTTCTCATAGCACAGTGATAACAAAGGCATCCAGATACACTCTTTCCTGTCACAAGGTGATAACAAAGGTACCCCAAGAAGTTTTTGTGAAGATCGGTTCATAAATACAGACTCTAGCCCGAGCCGTATTAACATATGCTCTTACTGTGTATAGGTAACACTGAACAAATCAAAGTTCATCTAATCTGCATAATTTCCGCACGAGAAAAAACCCCGTATGATATGTGATGTATTCCATGTTACTAAACATTCCTACAAAAAATTATTCAAATCAGAACAATCATACAGAAGTTTTGTACAAAAAACTGATTGCACTAACTTTGGTACGAAATGGCTGCTGGTGGCTATCTTGAATTTTGGACCGCACCCCAAAACGCTCGTTCTCTTACCACGGTGATAACAAAAGGTACACAAGAAGTTTCGTAAAGATCGGTCATAAATACAGCCTCTAGCCTGAGCCGTATAGAAGTTGTGTACAAAAAAAACTGATTGGACCTAATTTCGGTACAAAATGGCCACTGACAGCCACCTTGAATTTTGGACCGCACCCAGAAACACTTGTTCTCGTCCCAAGGTGATAACAAAGGTACCCAGGAAGTTTTGTGAAGATCGGTTCCTAAATACAGCCTCTAGCCCGAGTCGTATTGACACGTGCACTTACTGTGTATTAGTAGCACTGAATAAATCAAAAGTTCATCTAATTTGCATAAATTCTGCTCGAGAAAAAAAACCTGTACTATATGTGATGTATCCCATGGTACTAAACATTCATACAAAAATTTATTAAAATCAGAACTTTCATACATATTCTGTACAAAAAAACTGATGCACTAACTAAAGTACAAAATGGCTTTTAGTGGCCATCTTGGATTTCGGACTGCACCCAAAACCCCTCGTTCTCGTCCCACGGTGATAACAAAGGTACCCAAGAAGTTTCGAAAAGATAGTTCATAAATACATCCTCTAGCCCGAGCCGTATTGGCATTTGCAGTTACAGTGCCGAAAGTAACATTAAATAGATCAAAGTTAGTCTAACTGGCATAATTTATGTGTGTGAAGAAAAAAACCCGTATTATATGTGATGTATCCCAAGGTACTAAACATTCACACAAAACATTATTCAAATCAGCGCTTTCATATGGAAGTTCTGCGCAAAAATCTGATTGCACCTAATTTTGTACAAATGGCTGCAAGCGGCCATCTTGAATTTCAGAACGGACCCTCAAAACACTCGTTCTCGTCCCACGGTGATAACAAAGGTACCCAAGAAGTTTCGTTAAGATCGGTTCATAAATACGGCCCTTAGCCCGAGCCGTATTGTTATTGGCACTTACAGTGCTGAAAGTAACACTAATTATCTCACAAGTTAGTCTAATTTGCATAATTTACGCACGAGAAAAAAAAACCCGTGTTATATGTGATGTATTCCATGGTACTAAACATTCATACAAAAAAATAGTCAAATCAGAGCTTTCATTTGGAAATTCTGCGCCAAAAAATCTGATTGCACCTAATTTTATACAGAATGGCTGCCAGTGGCCATCTTGAATTTAGGACCGGGCCCAGAAACACTTGTTCTCGTCTCACAGTGACAACAAAGGTACCCAAGAAGTTTCGTTTTATAAATACGGCCTCTAGCCCGAGACATGTGTACGGCGCGACAGACGGACAGACAAACGACGGGCCATGACAATACCTCGAATTTGGCTTCGCCAAAGTTGAGCTAAAAATAGACTAAGTTTAACAACCAGTAGTTTTGGAAAATATTGAGGCAAGTCAAAATTCTGACAATATGCACACATCTGGAAAATGTAGAAGCATCCTGTGAAATACAAAAGTAATACCTTGAAAATTACAAGAGGCCTCACGGGGCCTGAAGCGCTCATCTTGAACAGAACACAATTTAAACAGAGTCTAAGAATGAGTACATTAAGCAAGCCATCTCCATAGGCTACACTCTCAATTCTTGAGTCCCTCAGGAGTGACAAAAATAATACGGGCATCATGCCTTTTCTTCAGTTGATCATAAAGTAAAATGTTGAGCTCCCCAATGAAGCCCCTTGATACAACCTTTGTGGAATAATCTTAGTTACACACCTCTAGAGAGTACTGAATACAAAATTTTTAATTCTTCAGCAAAATGACCAATTCCGGCTCCATAGGGAGCCCAAATATTAACCCAAGCTCTCGATGTGAACACAGTTGAATCTGACTTCACTAGAGATGTTGTGTACCAAATATAAAAGCATTCTGACTGTTGGATCTAAAGAAGAGAAATTTTAAAGAAATTTCTTCATATTGCATCAAGTTAAAATTTGGGCTACCATAGCGAGCCCAAATATTATCCCATGGATCCGATTTGAACAAACTTGAATCTGACCTCCCCCCCCCCCCCCTAGAGATGTCGTATACCAAATATGAAAGTGAAAGCACTCCATGGGGATGCGGGAATTATTTTTTTTTGCATGGGTCAAGTACTTAGGACCGAATGATACCCTATACCAAATTTAGTTCATACCGGACCATCGGTTCAGAAAATAGAAATTTTGGGCGGGGTCAAAAATCATACCCCTCCCATTACAAAGCCAAATATTGCTTCACGAACTTAGTTTAAAAAGTTGATTCTACTCCCCAAAAGGAAGTTCCATAGCAAATGTCAAGTCATTGTACACACTGGTTCTCGAGAAGAAGATTTTAAAAATATTTTGGAGCATTTTCCCCACTCTCTTCCTATGGGACTGGGCATGTTGAGTTGAACAAAAATGTAATGCCCCTTTGGAATCATCACTCATACAAACTTTCACTTGAATTGGCCCAGTGGCTTTGGAGGAGAAGACCAAAAAATGGTGTTGACGCACGGCGGACGACGGACGACGGATGGAGAGCGATGAGATTAGCTCAGCTTGATTTTGTCAAGATGAGCTAGGAAGAGAAGTTAGACGGACAAACAATGTACCCTATATGCAGAAAGATAGAGGGAAAGACAGAGGTAAAACAATATGCCCCCTGACTATTCGTTGTGGGCACAGCAAGGACATACGCCAAATATAACCAGACCGTCCAAGGCAGCCACTTGAAATTCTGAGAATGTGTTCTACTATCCCCGCTCGACAGTGTAGTATCTTTCTTGAGTCTTGCAACCGGGTGAAAACACCGTGGATGTACCCATAAGAGAAGTCCCAAATCTGCCAAGGGTTAAACGTTTATTAATAACATGATATAAAACTAGAAGGGTGGTAATTGGTACTGCCGGCAGGTCATAAAAAGTATACACTCTGTTACATGTACAGTAGATTGTGGGGAGAGTTTTTGGAGTAGCGACTCGAAATATTTAACGTTTGTCCTAGAAGCTCTGTCCAACTCGACCTGTGCCTGAAAAATCCAACAATCGACACGTAGCCCGTGGGAGCCTCACGCGCATGTGCATACGCTCTTTTCGAATTGGACTTGAGGAAATGCGCAATTCGAGTCGCCTTTCCAGGCATCCGATGGAATGTTATTCGTGAATGCTGAGTGAAAATTTTATGGAAATCCGCGGAGAATTCGCTGACATATAGCGTTTTTGAAGAGAGGAGGTAATTTTCTGAATTTGGTCTTTTTCAAGTCGGAGCGAAAGAAGAGGGCGGGAATCTGGGGTAGGTCCACTTAAAAGTTACAATAGAGCGTGACTGACGGAGAGATGGCTGTAAATCAAAGTAGTTTCTTTAAGAACAGCACCCAGGGATACCATCGCAACCTTGAAACATTTGAGAATCGTCGGAAGTTAAAAGTGAAAAAAAAAAACGGCGGTGAGTTGGGTTTTGGCGGGAAAAGATTAATGAGAATTTGCATATAAGACATTAAAATAGCACTTCAGACATACGCTCACTGTGTCAAGACCGCTGAAGGCAGCGACTTGCAATTTTCAGAACTTGTTCTACAAAGACTGGCCGACATTTGGCCATGAAATCGAGTGTTCTGACCGCGTGGAAAACACCACGTCTCGCGTGGAAACCGTTCGTTGCCACTTTATTTTCAATGCTATGAAATTTCCATTCATTATTTACCTGTCAAAGACAGAGTTTGGCATTATTTCTGTCTGATGAACTGTTCAACTTTAACTCTTTGCACCTTTATATAGGACCGAAAGATCACTGCATGCTTACCAATATTCAGGTACTGATTTTATGAAAATAACAATTATTTCAACAGTACCCACTTGGGAACTCTCAAATCTGCCAAGGATTAAACTTTTAATAATAACATGTAAAACAAAAGTTGTCATACTTTGCTAGCCGCATGCTCCCATAGACAACATTCAGCACTCAATCAATTAGGAATGGAGTACATTGCGACTTAAACTTACCAAATTCTGAAAAATGGAGTTATTTTCGACGGCACCTATCTTTATGCAACCGAAACAGGGATTAGGTTAAACCTTACAGCTACCCTATCAAGGAAAATCTTCTTGGACTTGAACTGTAAATCTGAATGTCAACAGAATTTTCAGATATTACGAAAATTACAATTATTCAGACAGTACCCATATGGGAGTCTCAGATCAGCTAAGGGTTAAACTTTTAATATCCACATATAAAACAAAAATTTTCATACTATGAGTGCTGCATGCAGCTAATGAAAACATTCAGCACTCAGTCAATAAGGAAAGAAGTAAATGGTCACTTAATCGTACCAAATTCTGAAAAAGCGTGAGTTTTTTGGACAGCATCTATCTTTATGCAAACAGAATGGGCATATGGTTAAACTTTACAACCAATCGTACAACAGAAAATATGCTCAATAGGTAATTGTGAATACGAACATGTAAATCATTTTTCGATATACCATTCGTAAATGGAAGAAAAATGAACTAAAAATGAGCCATTTTTATGAACAAGTTAAGGGTACTCGAATTCAAGGCTCGAAAACGAGTTGAATGTTAAAACTTCGAATAGAATATATAACAGCCAAATTATTCTTGGATGAATGCCCAAACTTTTCATAGGAAACGTTTTGAAAAAAATTTGCCGCAGAGCTGAGAAATTGCATGTGTAAATTGACCAGTTTTTCCAAAATTGCACTTTGCTCGGAATTCTGAGGCCAAAAGGGAGCAACGTGGGTAATACAGCTTATGTAGTCAGATGTAGTAAGTCATGCTACACATATAATGAAAGCTCCAGCCAAATCGTCCAGGGTCTTGTTTGAGAATTGTGTCAAAACGTAACATTGTGACAACATTTTGCACGGTTTGGGCAGACAACGAAAAACTTCAGAAATGTCATGATCCAGGTGAGAAACTTCTAACGAAGCTCTACATATGTGCCAAATTTCAGTAGAATAGTAAAGAATCCATCAGACAAAAATCATTGAAATAGAAAATAATGTTAAAACTAGAGAAATAGAATTTACTGCATCCAGTAAATTCAGACTTGTAAGAAAGAAGTTAAAATACCTATTGGGAAAAAAACTATATAGAAAGAGAATTTATGGAGGGTTATCTTCGGGAATAACATATTTTAAAACAAATCAGGAATGGATTTTCGTAAACAGTATTTACAGATATTCTTAATGGAATCAGAACTATTCTTCTAAGAAACTAGAAAAAGGCATATATGTGTACAGCATTCAAAAGTTTTGCCAAGAGAATGCATTAGGTGTCCAAAAATATGATTCCTAGCAATACTAAAAAATGCACTCAGTTGTCCCTGGGCGACCTCAGTGACCTTGTCCATTTGTGAACCTCTATGGAGTGTTGACTCATTTGGTGTTGGTCTCCATGTCTATGTGTCATACCATCCTTGAGATATGAGTGTGACCCACTCTCAAGAATTTTTGTCCACATCCACTTTTTTTCAAGTAAAAATGCATGAATGAATTTGGGAATGCATTAGGAGGGTCAGAAAATGTGATTTCCATTAATTCTCAAAAATGCCCTCAATGACCCCTAGGTGACCTCTGTGACCTTGGCCTATATTCTGAACTTCTATTGAGTGTTGACTCATTTGGTTTTAGTTTCAGGTCCATTTATCATACCATGCTTGAGATATGAGAATAACTCACCTTCAAAAATTTGGGCCATGCCCATTTTTTTACATAAAAATTCACGTATGAACTTCGGGAATGCTTTGTGGGGTAAAAAATGTGTTTTTCCAGTCATTCCAAAATATGCACTCAATGACCCCTAGGTGACCTCCATGACTTTGACCCATATTTTGAACCTCTATCGAGTTTCGATTCATCTGGTGTTAATTCCAGGTCCATTTGTCATAGCATGCTTGAGATATGTGCATGACCCACTTTTCAAAAATGTTGGCCATGACCACTTTTTTTTACCTAAAAATTCATGTATGGACTTCGGGAATGCTTTAGGGGTAAAAAAAAAATGTGATTTCTGGCAATTCCGAAAAATGCACTCAATGACCCCTAGGTGACCTCCGCGACCTTGACCCATATTTTGAATCTCCATCGAGTGTCGACTCATTTGGAGTTGGTCCCAGATCCATACGTCATACCATGCTTGAGATATGAGCGTGACCCACTTTCAAAAATGTTGGCCATGCCCACTTTTTTTACGTCAAAATACATGTGTGTATGTCAAGAATGCTTCAGGGGGTAAAAAAATGTGATTTCTAGCAATTATGAAAAATGCACTTAATGACCTCTAGGTGACCTCCGTGACCTTGACTCATATTTTGAATCTCCATCGAGTGTCGACTCATTTGGAGTTGGTCCCAGGTCCATACGTCATACCATGCTTGAGATATGAGCGTGACCCACTTTAAAAAATGTTGGCCATGCCCACTTTTTTTACGTCAAAATACATGTGTGTATGTCAGGAATGCTTCAGGGGGTCAAAAAATGTGATTTCTAGCAATTATGAAAAATGCACTTAATGACCTCTAGGTGACCTCCGTGACCTTGACCCATATTTCGAATCTCCGTCGAGTGTCGACTCATTTGGTGTTGGTCCCAGGTCTACACATCATACCACGCCTGAGATATGGGCGTGACCCACTTTCAAAACACCCATACAGACACCACTAATACCCCTGGAATCTGAAAAACATAGGTGGCCGAGAATTTGTGACTGTCTATCAGCATGCCAAAAATCAACGAGATAGGGCAATTTGTTTTCGAGTTATCGGACAAAAAAGTGATGAGAAGATAGAAGACAGGAGAAGAAGAAGAAGAAGAAGAAGAAGAAGAAGAAGAAGAAAAAAAAAGAAGAAAAAAAAAAGAAAAGAAAAAGAAACCGTGCAAAAACAATAGTCTGTGTGTTTCACACAGACTAAATATACTAAATCCTCGTTTTGATCCACTGGTGCTGAAAATCTTGGGATCAATCGCTGCTGCCTAACGTTTTGTAGAATGAGAGAATTGTGTCATTGGCTCACATGTACCATCACTTCACATCCAACACACCCCAGCACACATCACAGCACAACTACCTTATCGACAAATACAGTACATGGAGAGTTTATTATCACTAAATCACCCGCAGAGTGGAGATTCCCCTCGATCAATAATTGCAAATTTGTTGCAAACCATGAGAGGCACGAGCAATGTTCCAGCCAATGGACCTCCGGGTTGTACAACCCGGAGGTCCATTGGCTGAAACATTGCTTTTATTTTTTTGTCCACATGTACAGAATATGAAAATAATATTTTAGGTGATAATTCCATTCCCCGGGTGATTTACTTACAATCCACTCTCCATGTACTGTAGTCTTCTATATTATCATTGTTTTCCTCCCCCGAATCGTGGCTGCTCAAACAGTCTTCCATTTCAGTTTTACCGAATTTGTTACCACATTATTCGTCTGCACCATACAAGTGGTAGGTGGTAGATGGAAGGCTGGACATTTTACATCTGTAGTTACGACGAGAACATACAGGTGTAAACTTAGACATACAAGCATCTACTTTTAATATTTCATTGGGAGCTAAAGGACAGGGGCCACATTTGGGAATGGGAAAGTCATTGTCCGTCTTCCATCCATGATCTGTAAGTTTCACAGTTGGGAGTTTATTTTGATCCGCTGCTCTCCATATAAGAACCTGAAGTCGAACATGTTTAATGCGACTCGGTGCTGCTTCCTCCATCGGTAGAAGTTTCTTTGCAAGGCACTTAACCTCGACTGCCTACATGAAGGCACGATGACGCTGTGTTCTAAGGTATACTGCACGTCGATGGTGCGCTTGTTTTCAACCAATCTAACCCTGCCTGTGCCGCGGTGCAGAGTTCCGAATTAGAGCGCCGATAGCTGCTCGTCGTTGCTCGGTGGTTCTCTCCGGGTACTCCGGTTTCCTCCGCTCGTAAAACTTTCCCGGTCACGATTAGCCATTGTGCATAAGTATGTGACCTTAAAACACTAATAAATAAATAGAAGTTTCTTTAGGTGGTAATTTATTCCCGGCAAAGGCGAAAAGCGATTTTTTTTGTATTTTGGTTGTTGCTCTTGCTGTTCCCCCATACAATGCACACATGAAACGCATTCCTGATACTACGATTTCAGACATTTCAGCGCTGGGGTCTGAAAAAGTTCGCATTTCAGTGTCTTTATTGAGAACATTCAGTGCCGTAATTTTACTTTTTCGAAATGGGTAAGGAGACGGTATCACATCCATCCAGAGCATTGACGGCTAATAAGTCGAGGCATTGACTTGTAAAATGTATTAACCCTTTACCCAACGGAACGGAAAAAATGGACCAACGCTATTCTCAAAAGTCGCCAATTAATTTTCATTATTTTTTCACGATGTGCTCGTTCCAACGAGGGGTCATAACCTATGTTTTTGAGACCAAAAAAAAAAAAAATGTAGCTATTCAAGAATTTTTTTTGCAAGTATCGTCTGCTTTTCATGTTAGGTAAAGGGTTAACTTTACCTCGAAGTGACATTGAATTTATTGTAATAAATATATCTGTACAAATGTAACAGGTTTTATGTCACGGTTTACTGTTTCTCATTGTAATCCACAGATGTGTCTCTCTCCGTGCTCTTGTGTCTATTTAGTTTCCACGGTGATTAAGCCTTGATGGTTTCCACTATGGTTGCTTTAACTAATATGGGATTATGAGTGGACTGTGGCTATGCATGATAGTTTATACCATGCTCGCCAATGTTACTACCTATGAAAAGCCTGTATGTTCATTTTTAGCTTTTAGCCCCACTACCGGTGTGAAGCTTCTACTGCGGTTAAAAGAAATTACACCTTTTGTTGGAAGTCCATCCAACTTGACCTTTGACATGACGCAATTTGCCAACTTCGAAAAATTTACACTTCGCGATGTTTTATTCAAACATACGACATTTTGTGGTACTATCTACTACGTGCAATGACTTATTAAGTTTAAAATACTTACAATTAAATATTTAAAATAGAATTTAAAAATTGTTAATAATAATTTGACTGAAAAGCAAAGTAAATTCAATCAACGTTGACGATGTGTCAGCTGTCAATCAAACATTCACGTGCAGCCGGTAGAACTGCCCACCGGCGCAGTTGTAAACAAAACGAACCCGTGTGTTTGCGATAGAAAGTGTCGTTTCTTCTCCATTTTACGTGACAAAGTTGATTATTTCTTAAGATCATGGCATAAATAACACAAATAGGTACTAGGGCCGGTAATCAGATTTAAACCACTCGTAGAATAAGGGTTTCAACCACTCGGCAAGCCGAGTGGTTAAAACCCTTATCATACTCGTGGTTTAAATCTGATCACCGGCCCTAGTACCTATTTATTATATATTATATCTCACGTGACTTCCTTGCATTCTGATTGGCTGAAAGATGATACCCTATTTCGTGTAGTTTGCATCCACAGAATTGACCAGACACTACACCCAGGCACTACACGTTTTCTATTTTTAGCACACTACTATATCAGTTTCCTTTTCACACTGGGCGAATAAAACTGATCAGGCTAAATTTAAAAATCGATTCACAGAGGCACAACATTCACAAAACGACCCGGAAAGAAATCTTTGTGGAACAATGTATCGCTTTTCCATTGTTGAAGTCACATTTTTCGAGGGGTTCATTTTATTCCTTGAGAAGATGATCCATATCTCGGTTCGAAGAGAATGATCCATACCTGGGTCCAACTTTCATGAGAACGCGTCCGGATATGAAAAATCGTTTGTTTCGCTGCTCATATTATTTCTCTATTTAATTGTATGTTTTGGGCAGTAAATGTAAATGCGGTAATGTATATGTGTGACAACTGTGTGGAAATTATCAAACTGTGTTGTCAAATTTCGAAAATTTTAGTTTTCATTCGCGAGTTCCGCGATTCTAAAATACACAGTTCCGTTTGGGGGAAATGTTTTGTTTACCCTTGCCGACGGATTCAAAATCTGTCTTCTGCTCATATCAATAATCCAAGTTATCCGTGTTTTGGAAGAAGAAAATGTGTTTTAAAAACTACATGGTATTTTTTCTATATAACGCTGGTTGGTAGGGCTGCTACCTTGGTAACAGATTAACAAATCGGACAGATGTTTTTCTTGATGGGTGTTCGATATAATATAAGGATTAGTGCATGTCTTGTCGTTGACTACGCCCATATAGTGCCCAGTGAGGTGGTGTAGTTCCCTCCGCCTCGCGACGGGAACTACACCACCTCACTGGGCACGCCATGCAATATTCCTTAAATATATTATGTTTTCTGAAATATAAATTATTAAAGTACAACTGAAAAGTTTTATTTATTACATTGGCTTCATGCTCCCCAGTGTAATCCAGACTGGGGATGTCTTCACTGATTATTAATTTTTCTACTAGTGATCTTGGCTTCCAGTGGCATTGGCTGATTTTTACTGTAATCCAAGCTCGCTAGACTGCACTGCGTATCCATCTTTTATCGGTGCTCTTAGCTTCCATTGAGACTAAACCATCCATTACTGTGGCTTTAATCCGTGGTATTTATATTCTGTTAGATCAGTTTTGAAAAGACACGTTGTATTCCTTGAAAATTGTAGTGCAAGTTCTCCTGTTAGGGTGACTTCCTCTCACTGAAGACTCAAACTGGGTTTTTGGCTTCCGGAAAGATAAGGTCGCTGATGGCTATGGGATTGTTATCACACTGTTGTCTAACACCATCGACGGCGGGGGTGGGGTCTCAATAATCTTAATGGTTTTATATATGGAATACAATTTATAATTTGTTACATTCATTCGAAAGTTATGTATTCATAAATGAAACCAGCAATGCCACATTTTCTAGCTCGGGCGATCGCCCCTCCCGGAGCTGGTATCTGGTGCAACTTCCACTGCTGGTTTGGCTCCCATAAGATGTTATTGTCACTTTTCTCTTTGGTGTATTTGGTCATCCGGAATATATGGCATTGAAGATTTACGCTATGGATGTTTTAACCCTTTACCCAACGTAACGGCCAAAACCGGCCAGCGCTATTCTCAAAAATCGCCAATTAATTTTCATTATTTTTTCATTTTTTGTCTCAAAAACATAGGTTATGACCCCTCGTTGGAACGAGCTCAACGAGCTCGTTCCAACGAGGGGTCATAACCTATGTTTTTGAGACAAAAAATGAAAAAAATTAGTTATTCAAGAATTTTTTTGGCAAGTGTCGTCTGCTTTTCATGTTAGGTAAAGGGTTAAAATGATAACGGGTCACACATAAACTGTGTGTGGCTCAGCATTTTAGCTTTAAACCATGTAATTTGGAGGGTTAGTAGTGTCAAAATTATAAGTCATGTCTGACTGCTTCTCAACACTTAGAGTCATTCCATGTGTTAAATTCTTACCTCCGGAACATATAGTATTCGCTACAAGGGAGCGCAGTAGCGTCGCGGTAACCGGTTCTCGTCAGATCACCGAAGTTAAGCGACGTCGAGCCGCCCGGTTAGTCCTCGGATGGGTGACCGTCTGAGCGATCGATTCGGATTCCCGCATTGTGTCCTTGGGCAAGGCACTTAACCCCGATTGTCCATATGGGGGCACGATGGCGCCGTGTACCAAGGCGTACTGCACGTCGATGGTGCGCATGTCTTCAACCAATCTAACCCTGCCTGTGCTGCAGTGCTGAGTTACGATGTTGGGGAACTGGCAGCTGCTCGTCGTTGCTTGGTGGTTCTCTCCGGGTACTCCGGCTTCCTCATCCGTAAAACTGTCACGTGTCATGATTAGCCATTGTGCATAAGTATGTGACCTTAAACACCAATAAATGAATAAATAATTCGCTACAACCCGTTAAAAGATTTACTTAGTACTTTTCTTTCTTGGTCTCGTCCTTTCGCTGAGGTGAGGACGAAATCTCGATGATTGTTGAAGAATTTGATTAAATGAAACGTACATGCAGTGTGGTTTGCCCGTCTCCACATTCAATTTAGTTATTATATACTATTAAAAAAGGTAGGGGATATTCGATAAAGTGAGACATATTGAGAAATATATTTATATTTTCATCAAAAAAATAGTTGAGGCATTGCACTGTGACATCGCGTGAATGATTTCAGCAATAGTTGGGTGTATGACAAGCACACATTCCACGCAGTGTGCTGTAGAAGACATGGACGGTCAGTCAGAAAATTTACCGCATTCAGTCCAAGGTGTATGACAAGCACACATTCCACGCAGTGTGCTGTAGAAGACATGGACGGTCAGTCAGAAAATTTACCGCATTCAGTCCAAGACCTCAATGCCTTGTAAATTCTTCTCGGTTCGCGAGACTAGCGCGGATGCGACGCGGTATACTCCTCACCAAACGTCCAATATCAGCTTGCCTGGTGTTATTTCATTCTTCTTGTAGTGCAGCGGTGAGTTCCTGAACATTGGTAGGCTGATGGCGTTGTTGTAGACGCCTGCCAAGTATATCCCAGACGTGCTCGATTGGTGAAAGGTCTGGACTTAGAGCCGGATTTAGTGCTGGCCAAGGCAGTGTAGTGATGTTCTGCTTATGGAGGAACTCCTCTGTAGCGACACGGGCCCTGTGTGCTCTTGCATTGTCATCTTGGAAAATGAATCGACGGTCGTGAAATCACGCAAATGGCACCACATGAGCTGCTAACATGTTGTCACGGTACTACTGTCCTGTGACACGCCCTTGGATGACATGTGATGCTGTTCTACTTGTCATGTTTATGCCTCCCCACACCATAACCGATCCACCACCAAAATGATCGTGCTGCCTAACCGTTACGTCATGGTATCGTTCGTTCCGACTCCGCCGCACTTGGTTTCGCCTGTCGTGGAAGTCGAGAGTGAACCTCGATTCATCGAAAAACACGACGTTGCTCTACGAACGATTGTCCCAGCATTGTCCTGCTCCACACCAATTACCCATTGCTGAGATGGGATGTTCAGTCAAACGTGGAATTATTCGAAGTCATCAAACGTACAAATTCCAGCTGAGTAGACGATTTCGAATAGTCTGATCACTGACTCGCACATCTGTCGCTAGGTGCAGCTGCTGTGCAATTTCTGAGGAATTTTGATGGCTGTTACGTAATATTGAGGTTCGGTGTCTGTCTGTCTGTTGCCATCTTCCATCATGCCAACGGCACGTAAACGTTCGTCACATGCCAGTCTCCGCATACCTCAAAAGTTACATTTCGACCAGAAACTATTGATGAACGAGTTTATACCAAGAAAAGAATGACGAGACCTCCGAAAGAGCTCGTCCAGTACAAATGAGGTTTTCAAAACGTACCCCAAAGACATTGACGCGGCGCTCGTGCGAAAAACTTGCACGAAGTTTTTGTGGGCCGGTGACATTCATGATCCACACAAAACTTGGTAAGATATTGATGTGTCCACTCACGCGTATCTAATACCATTTTCCGAAAATATCAACATCAGTTTGGATATCCCCTACTTTTTTGAATAGTATATATACAGCCCAGGGAAGCACCCTTCTGAACAATTTGAGTAATGATAACGTAACACTAAATACACTTTTATTTGGCAACCCCCAGTCTTCGGATGAGTATAACAATGAACTATTTCGGCAATTCCAACAATATATAATTAACACCAGAAGATTCGACGACTGTTAGCAGGGATGTGGCGACAAGGAGGTGGGGGGGTGGGGGGGGGGGGGGGGGTGGGGGGTCTCACCCCTCAGCTAGGAGTATTTTTTTTCAATAGTTGGAAATTCCGAGGTCAAAAATCAAATAGTTGGAAATTCAATAAATTAACATTGTTCATGAAAAATATTAAAATTCCAACTAATGATGAGAAATTTTAATCTTTTATTTCCAACTGAAAACTTGAGTTTCCAATTTCCTACTCTAACATTGACATGGCCTCAAAATTTCGACTCTGGCATCAATCCGGTAAATTTTCTGACCCAGACACATTATAAATGATGCTTTTTCCGTTTCAGGACTAGCGAAAATTTTCAGAAGGTTTCTTAACCCTTTACCCAACGCAGACGATTTCAAAATTCATTATTTTAAATATCATTTTTTACAATTTTTTTTTTAAATTTCAGCAAAACCATATCATGTGACCCCTCTTTCGAACGAGCTCGTTCCAAAGAGGGGTCACATGATATGGTTTTGTTGAAATTTTTCTAAAAATAATATTTTTTTCAGCAGCTGTATTTGCATATTACGCGGGCGGATGCGGGTGATTCGTTGGATAAAGGGTTAAAAGATAACACCCAGCGCTGCAGTGCAACCACCTATCGAAACCACTCACAGTTGGAATTTACACCGGTGGCACCCCCCCCCCCCCTCCCAGCTGAAACCCTCTAGCCACATCCCTGACTGTTTGTGGTGACTGGGAGTGGAGGATGTCTATGTCGGAGGAGCTGTCTAGTGCCCATATTGCCCAAAAGTTCTCAGAGTTTTTCGCGAATAAAATTGAGACAATTAGAAGACCCTGGATCAAACACAATGTACCTTCGATCAAGGCCCAACCGAAACCCCATTTATCTCATCTGATAAAAGATTGGTAAGCTTTGATTGTGCGTCCGAAAGTGTTGTTGAGAAAATTATCATGTCCTCGCCAACTAAAAGTTGTGCCTTAGATCCTATTCCCACTTCTTTGTTGAAGTTATGTCTTCCAGCTCTCATAGGTTGTATAACAAAGATTGTTAATGAGTCAGTACAAAATGGTTATGTGCCACCATGTCTCAAAACGGCCCTGGTTACGCCTCTTCTAAAAAAGACTTCTTTAGATCCCTGTGTACTGAAAAACTATAGACCTGTATCAAACCTGCCATTTATCTGCAAAGTCATTGAGAAAGTAATTGCCAAACAGCTGCGTTTATATTTAGACAACAATCAGCTTGTGGATCCAAAACAGTCTGCATACCGCGAAGGCCACTCCACAGAATCTGCACTTCTAAGCGTGCAAAATGATATACTAGAATACCTAGACCACCGGAAGGCAGTTGTTTTGATCCTCTTAGATCTTTCAGCTGCCTTTGATACCAAAGACCATAAAATCTTATCCGATAGACTTGTGCAATTGGGTATTGATGAATCTGCCTTGAGGTGGTTTCAATCCTACATATCAGAAAGGACCCAGTGTGTCACAATTGAGGGAATTCAATCAAACCCTGTACCACTTAAATTTGGCGTACCCCAAGGCTCAGTCCTGGGTCCAATTCTTTTTACATTATACATACAGCCCCTCGGGGAGATTATTCGATCACATGGGATTGGCTGCCATTTCTATGCAGATGACTCACAGATCTATGCGGAGTTTGACCCCTTGGATACAAATGACACTGAGTTGAAATTTCAAATTTTGCGGAATTGCATCGATGATATTAGAACCTTTATGCTGGTAAACACACTTAACGATGAGAAAACAGAACTTATAATTTTTTCTTCTATGCATAAACCTGCCCCAGACAATTTGCCCTGCATTAAAGTAGGAGATACCATTATCAATCCATCTACCACTGTTAGAAACCTTGGTGTGTATTTTGATTCTCACTTAACCATGGTTCCTCATATTTCAAAAGTCTGCCAGTCCGCCAATTTTTATCTTCGGAAAGTTGGTCGATCCAGAAAATTCCTAACCACGCGTGCCACAGAATGCCTCATTCACGCATTTATTTCTTCAAGGCTGGACTACTGTAATTCGCTTCTACATGGTCTTCTCAATAAACAACTTGGCAGACTACAGTCTATTCAAAACACAGCAGCACGCAATGTGACATTAGCGAAAAAGAGAGATCATATAACACCTAAGTTGAAAAGTTTGCATTGGCTTCCTATTATGGCCAGAGTTGAGTTCAAAATTCTCCTCTTCACATATAAAGTACACATGAAGCAGTCCCCAGCTTACATTGCTAATCTAGTAAAACCATATATACCGAAACGCCCCCTCCGTTCCACAAACCAAAATCTTTTAGAAGAGAAATCCTATGTTCTCGCTAGCTACGGTGGACGTTCTTTTAGCTATAATGATCCTAGACTGTTTAACATGCTTTCTTTGACAGCATTTAAATCTAGATTGAAATCCCATTTATTTAACAAATATTTTTAAATCCTATGTTGGTCATCTTTTTGTTTATGAGCAGTGTTGTAAAGCGCCATGGAACTTTTTTAATATTGTGAGATGTTTGCGCTATATAAATGTATATTATTATTATTATTATTATTATTCACAGAACCCGTCAGCGGCTACCGAGTCTTCCGGTACCACTTCTCATCTGATACTTGGTGTTTATTCTCAGGCAGTATTATCCAATGTTCCAATAAGAGTAAAATCCTCGCCCTCTGATTGGATGACAGCTGGCGTAGTTTCTTTTATGTTTACGGCCCCAGTAGCAAATGTTATCGTCTGACGTCACAACGCGAAATATTTGAAATGACGTCGCCCGTTTCGTCTTTGTTTTCATCAAGGGAGTGGCTAGCAAGCTGCTTCATTTTTCTGGATTTTCCACACGTGTAGCAGAGCGTTCCGAATGAAATGTTGTTTAAATTACAAACAAATTTACGATTGGAAATAAGATGGAATGTGTTTATCTGATTTATTGATTATTTTTTCACTGCTGTCGTGGGGTAGCCCTACACGAGATGTTTATTTACTAAACTGGTGATCGTTAAAGGTTGCCTTGAACAAGGCAACTTTTAACGGTCACAAGTTCAGTAACTAAGCCTCTCGTGTCTCACGATGTAGGTTTTGGACTGAGGGTAGGGTCGTTTTGGAACACGTACGTTATTGTGATAAACTGACGGTAACATGGTCTGAGGGCTGCGGCCCGGTGCGTTTGTTCAATCTCGACGCTTTGTGTCTCGTTTGAACATAAGCCCCGAGCCGCAAACCTCAAACCATGTTACCGTCAATTCATCACAGTAACTTATATGGTTGTCACCTGTTTGAAAGTCTTGTCAGATGTTACCTAAAGTGTCAGTGTGCCAAATCACAAAGAGAAAGAGAAAACACAGTCAGTTTCTACTCAAACGTACAATCTACCAAGGAGTTTTGTTTCACATATGCGTTATTAGTCTGTGTGAAACACACAGACTATTGCTTTTGCACGGATTCTTTTTTAGTCTGTGTGAAACACACAGACTATTGTTTTTGCATGGATTCTTTTTCTTTTTCCTTTTTTCTTCTTCTTCTTCTTCTTCTTCTTCTTCTTCTTCTTCTTCTTCTTCTGTCTTCTCATCACTTTTTTGTCCGCAAGATAACTCGAAAACGAACTGCCCTATCTCGTTGATTTTTGGCATGCTGATAGACAGCCACAAGTTCTCGGCACTGAATATTTTTTAGATTCCTGGGGCATTAGAGTTCTCCGTGGGGGTGTTTTGAAAGTGGGTCACGCCCATATCTCAGGCGTGGTATGACCTAGGGACCTGGGACCAACACCAAATGAGTCGACACTCGATGGACGTTCAAAGTATGGGTCAAGGTCATGGAGGTCATCTAGGGGTCATTGAGTGCATTTTTCAGAATTGCTGGAAATCATATTTTTTGATCCCCTAAAGTATTCCTGATGTACACACACGCATGTTGACGTAAAAAAAAAGTGGGCGTGGCCAAAATTTTTGAAAGTGGGTCACGCCCATATCTCAGGCTTGGTATGATGTATCGTTAAAGGTTGCTTTGAACAAGGCAACTTTTAACGGTCACAAGTTCAGTAACTAAGCCTCTCATGTCTCACGATGTAGGTTTTGGACTGAGGGTAGGGTCGTTTTGGAACACGTACGTTATTGTGATAAACTTACGGTAACATGGTCTGAGGGCTGCGGCCCGGAGCGTTTGTTCAATCTCGACGCTTTGTGTCTCGTTTGAACATAAGCCCCGAGCCGCAAACCTCAAACCATGTTACCGTCAATTCATCACAGTAACTTATATGGTTGTCACCTGTTTGAAAGTCTTGTCAGATGTTACCTAAAGTGTCAGTGTGCCAAATCACAAAGAGAAAGAGAAAACACAGTCAGTTTCTGCTCAAACGTACAATCTACCAAGGAGTTTTGTTTCACATATGCGTTATTAGTCTGTGTGAAACACACAGACTATTGCTTTTGCACGGTCAACTAGGGGTCATTGAGTGCATTTTTCAGAATTCTGGAAATCACATTTTTTGACCCCCTAAACTATTTCTGACGTACACACATGCATTGTGACGTAAAAAAGTGGGTGTGGCCAAAATTTTTGAAAGTGGGTCACACCCATATCTCAGTCGTGGAATGACATATGGACCTGGGACCAACACCAATTGAGTCGACACTTGATGGAGATTCAAAATATGGGTCAAGGTCACAGAGGTCAACTAGGGGTTATTGGGTGCATTTTTTCAGAATTGCTGGAAATCACATTTTTTCGACCCCCCTAAAGTATTCCTGATGTACACACATGCATTTTGACATAAAAAAGTGGGCATGGCCAAAAGTTTTGAAAGTGGGTCACGCCCATACCTCAGGCGTGATATGACGTATGGACCTGGGACCAACACCAAATGAGTCGACACTTGATGGAGATTCAAAATATAGGTCAAGGTCACGGAGGTCACCTAGGGGTCATTGAGTGCATTTTTCAGAATTGCTGGGAATCACATTTTTTGACCCCCTAAAGTATTCCTGACATACACACATGTATTTTGACGTAAAAAAAGTGGGCGTGGCCAAAATTTTTGAAAGTGGGTCACCCCATATCTCAGGCATGAAATGACGTATGGACCTGGGACCAACAACAAATGAGTCGACACTTGATGGAGATTCAAAATATGGGTCAAGGTCACAGAGGTCAACTAGGGGTTATTGGGTGCATTTTTCAGAATTGCTGGAAATCACATTTTTTGACCCCCTAAAGTATTCCTGACGTACACACATGCATTTTGACATTATAAAGTGGGCGTGGCCAAAAATTTTTTGAAAGTGAGTCACGCCCATACCTCAGGCACGGAATGATGTATGGACCTGGGATCAACACCAAATGAGTCGACACTTCATGGAGATTCAAAATATGGGTCAAGGTCACGGAGGTCACCTAGGGGTCATAGAGAGCATTTTTCAGAATTGCTGGAAATCACATTTTTTGACCCCTAAACTATTTCTGACGTACACACATGCATTTTGGCGTAAAAAAGTGGGCGTGGCCAAAATTTTTGAAAGTGGGTCATGCCCATATCTCAGGCATGGAATGACGTATGGACCTGGGACCAACACCAAATGAGTCGAGACTTGATGGAGATTCAAAATATGGGTCAAGGTCACAGAGGTCACCTAGGGGTCATTGAGTGCATTTTTTCAGAATTGCTGGAAATCACATTTTTTCGACCCCCTAAAGTATTCCTGATGTACACACATGCATTTTGACATAAAAAAGTGGGCATGGCCAAATTTTTTTTGAAAGTGGGTCACGCCCATACCTCAGGCGTGATATGACGTCTGGACCTGGGACCAACACCAAATGAGTCGACACTTGATGGAGATTCAAAATATAGGTCAAGGTCACGGAGGTCACCTAGGGGTCATTGAGTGCATTTTTCAGAATTGCTGGGAATCACATTTTTTGACCCCCTAAAGTATTCCTGACGTACACACATGCATATTTACGTAAAAAAAGTGGGCGTGGCCAAAATGTTTGAAAGTGGGTCACCCCATATCTCAGGCGTGAAATGACGTATGGACCTGGGACCAACAACAAATGAGTCGACACTTGATGGAAATTCAAAATATGAGTCAGGGTCATGGAGGTCACCTAGGGGTCTGCCTGAAAGAGGTCACCAAAGTCATCAAAAGCGTATTATTCAGAAATACTGGGAAATGAATTTCATTACACCTTAATGCATTTCTAAAGTTTATGAACGTATTTCATCACTCAAATTAGTGGGCAGAGCCAAAGATGTCCATTTCTGATTCGAGTATCGAACCCTTTGAATGCTGGTCACATGTATGCCTTTTCTGGTTTCTTATAAATAACGGTTCTGATTCCAGTATGAATATCTGTAACTACTGTTAACGAAAACCCATTTCTGATTTGTTTAAAAATATTTTACTCCTGAAAATAAGCCTCCATAAATTCTCTTTCTGTATAGTTTATTCCTGGTTCTTTAACCCTTTTCACACAGACTTAAATTTACTGGGTGCAGTAAATTCTGTTTCTCTAGTTTTTCTTTTTTTTCTTCTTCCTCCTCTTCTTCTTCTTCTTCTTCTTCTTCTTCTTCTTCTTCTTCTTCTTCTGTCTTCTCATCACTTTTTTGTCCGCAAGATAACTCGAAAACGAATTGCCCTATCTCGTTGATTTTTGGCATTCTGATAGACAGCCACAAGTTCTCGGCCACCTATGTATTTCAGATTCCTGGGGTACTAGGGGTGTCTGTAGGGGTGTTTTGAAAGTGGTTCACGCCCATATCTCAGGCGTGGTATGACCTACAGACCTGGGACCAACACCAAATGAGTCGACACCCGATGGAGGTTCAAAATATGGGTCAAGGTCACGGAGGTCAACTAGGGGTCATTGAGTGCATTTTTCAGAATGGGTGGAAATCACATTTTTTGACCCCCTAAAGTATTCCTGATGTACACACATGCATTTTGACGGAAAAAAAGTGGGCGTGGACAACATTTTTGAAAGTGGGTCACGCCCATATCTCAGGCGTGGTATGACGTATGGACCTGGCACCAACACGAAATGAGTCAACACTTGATGGAGATTCAAAATATGGGTCAAGGTCACGGAGGTCACCTAGGGGTCATTGAGTGCATTTTTCAGAATTGCTGAAAATCACATTTTTTGATCCTCTAAAGTATTCCTGACGTACACACATGCATTTTGACGTAAAAAAGTGGGCGTGGCCAAAATTTTTGAAAGTGGGTCACGCCCATATCTCAAGCGTGGTATGACCTACGGACCTGGGATCAACACCAAATGAGTCGACACTCGATGGAGGTTCAAAATATGGGTCAAGGTCACGGAGGTCAACTAGGGGTCATTGAGTGCATTTTTCATAATTGCTGGAAATCACATTTTTTGCCCCTAAAGCATTCCTGAGATTCATACATGCATTTTTACGTTAAAAAAGTGGGCGTGGCCACAAAATTTGAAAGTGGGTCACGCTCATATCTCAAGCATGGTATGATGAAAAGACCTGGGACTAACACCAAATGAGTTGACACTTGATGGAGATTCAAAATATGGGTCAGGGTCAAGGAGATCACCTAGGGGTCATTAAGTGCATTTTTCATAATTGCTGGAAATCACATTTTTTGACCCCCCAAAGCATTCCTGAGGTCCGTACATGCATTTTTATGTTAAAAAGTGGGCGTAGCCAACATTTTTGAAAGTGGGTCATGCTCATATCTCAATCGTGGTATGATGAATGGACCTGGAACTAACACCAAATGAGTCGACACTTGATGGAAATTCAAAATATGGGTCAAGGTCACGGAGGTAACCTAGAGGTCTGCCTGAAAGAGGTCACCAAAGTCATCAAGTGCGTATTATTCAGAAATACTGGGAAATGAATTTTATTACACCTTAATGAATTTCTAAAGTTTATGAACGTATTTCATCACTCAAATTAGTGGGCAGAGCCAAAAATGTCCATTTCTGATTCGAGTATCGAACCATTTGAATGCTGGTCACATGTATGCCTTCTCTGGTTTCTTATAAATAATTGTTCTGATTCCAGTATGAATATCTGTAAATACTGTTAACGAAAACCCATTTCTGATTTGTTTAAAAATATTTTACTCCTGAAAATAAGCCTCCATAAATTCTCTTTCTGTATAGTTTATTCCTGATACTTTAACCCTTTTCACACAGACTTGAATTTACTGGGTGCAGTAAATTCTGTTTCTCTTGTTGTATGACCAATTTAGTGATCAGCAACTTGGAATAATATTTTCAGTGTTGTGTGTACATGACCCCTCAACAGCACATACACCATTCCAATGTTTTTTTTCTCTTCTTCTTCTTTGTTAGAATTGAATACTTGGGTGGGTGGGGGGGGGGGGGGCGTTTATATAGGCTGAGCCTGTTCGCCAAACCCTATTTCATTTTTTAAAGGAAATAAATTACTGTTTTAAAAAAATACAAACTCTACCCTACAGACAATGCAGAATTTTTTAGTGTGATCCACTCAAATATCTATACTGTTAATCCATTTTTTTTGTCGTCAAGTGTACAGTGCACCTGTTGTGTTCGATACGAAACGACTCCCTACATAGCTTTACTTACATCTTGCGAAATTTCGGACTTCCGTTGTATAGGTTTCAATACAGTGTTTTCGAGCAAAGAGCGCCTCTAGTACCCAACCTTTAATGGAGAATAAAAGTTCCTGGAATTATCCGATTGGTGGAAAATGAACTGAGCTTGTAAGTGTGAATAAAATTTTAAAGTGCATGTTTAGGAAAAGACACAAAATATTGGTGACTATTGTCTTCTGAAATGTGTGAGAGAAGATTAAAATTGGGTGTGGGTAGGTAAAAATATGTCTATTTCATTCAGTGCGAAACTGGACGGGAGTACAGCAAGCTCCAAATTTAAGGGCAAAATTCATATGGCCACCTATATTTTTTTTTCAGTATCTTTTTTTGTCATGAAATGATAAACTAAATGGATAGATGGTTGTTTTTGCCCAAATCAGCTTGATGAGATGGAGAGAGGAGGAAAGATTAGTACTGTCGCCAAAGGAAAAAAAACCCACTGTATTGTGCAGTACGGCCGCCGTGGACTGGTCACTTTCCACAGGGTGGGCAATATTTCCACGGACTCTTTAATATTAAATTGCGAACACTAATTACGGGAATAAGCATCAAAAATGTAATTAATGAAGCACCGGGTACTACCCGGTGCTTCATTAATTAAAATTTTGATGATGATGATTCTTTATTTCCTGGTAAACACATGCGTGGACATCACTGCCCACGCCTGGTTTACGACCAATAGTTTAAACATATTCTATTTGCTATAAAGATGCAAAAAGGATTGGAGAACAAGAGAAACAGAATTTACTGCCACCAATAAATTCAAGTCTGTGTGAAAAGGGTTAAAGTATCAGGAATAAACTATAAAGAAAGACAATTCATGGAGGCTTATTTTTCAGCAGTCAAATATTTTTGTGCGAACCAGAAATGGGTTTTCGTTAGCAGTATTTACAGATATTCATACAGGAATCAGAACATTTTTATAAGAAACCAGAAATGGCATTTATGTGACCAGCATTCAAACAGTTTGATACACGAATCAGAAATGGACATTTTTGGCTCTGCCCACTAATTTGAGTGATGAAATACGTTCATAAACTTTAAAAATGCATTAAGGTGTAATAAAATGCATTTCCCAGTCTTTCTGAATAATGCCCCCGTATTAAGATCTTCAAAGGATTAACATATTCCCTTTAAATACTCCATTTTAATCCTTTAAATGGGGGCGCAGTGGCTCAGTTGGCAGAGGTGCAGGTTGCAAGGCGTGAGGTCCCCACTCTGTCCTTGGGCAAGACACTTCACCCCATTGCCCACGTGGACGCATGGTGGCGCTGTGTGCTAAAGCGTACTGCACATCGATGGTTCACCCATCTTCAACCAATGCTAACCTTGCTTGTGTGGAATTAGTATTTGGGGAATCTGACAGTTGCTCGTTGTTGCCCGGTGGTTCTTCCCGGGTACTCCGACTTCCTCCACCTGAAAAACTGTCGTGGTCATGATTAGCGCAGAAATATGTGACATTAAACACCAATAAATAAATAATCCTTTACAAAATGAGCTCAATCCAATAAAGGGTCATAAGCTATGTTTTTTCAAGCAAAAAAGAAAAGGTAATTAAAACTGAATAGACGTTTCTGTGAATAATGTTGACCAGTTTTCGCCATTATGTTGGCTAAAGGGTTAAGAATCCCTTACTTTGGAAGGCACACTGAAAGGGTGTCCCATTCCACATAGAATTAAATGTTAAGAAAATAAAGTGAAAAACATTATGTTTCTCAGCTGAGAGTACCTGCTTTTGCACTCCGGAGGGATGGAACGGCACAAATCAGAGACATTCTCTTAATGGCACTTTGGCACCAAAGGTTTCTGCACTCTCGGTGAGACCGAGCCGAGCGCAGTGAAAGACTATAGAAATCCTCTAACAAATGAGTTTTAAACAGTCATAGCACTAACGCAGTTAACAGTACAGTCGACCATGTCAGCATTGCATTGTTACCGGCACCCTGACAGTTTTGTGACAGGTTCCAACAATTATTCAGTGCAGTTTTATGGAAAGGGTCAACTTTATTCTGCCTGAAATAAAATATTTGCAATCCACATTGAAGTCTTGAAAGGGTTAAAAGCATTGAACTGAATAAGATAGGTTTCAACAAATTTTACAATTATTCAGTGCAGTTTTATGGAAAGGGTTAACTTTATTCTGCCTGAAATAAAATATGTGCAATCCACATTGAAGTTTTGAGAGGGTTAAAAGCATTGAACTGAATAATTTGTAATTTATTTCCTTGCAAGACAAAGGGTTTCTCTCAGTGAGACAGAGCCGAGCACAGTGAAAGACTATAGAACTCCTCTAACAAAATGTGTTTTAAACAGACATAGCACTAAAACAGTTAACAGTACAGTCGGCCATGTCAGTATTGATAGGTTTCAACAATTATTCAGCGCAGTTTTATGGAAAGGGTTAACTTTATTCTACCTGAAATAAAATATTCCATGACTATTCCATGTCAGTATTGCATTGTTACCGGCACCCTGACAGTTTTGTGATAGGTTTCAACAATTATTTAGTGCAGTTTTATGGAAAGAGTTAACTTTATTCTGCCTGAAATAAAATATGTGCAATCAACATTGAAGTATCACAGGGTTGTTATTTTAAGGTTATTCTAAATTTTAAAAATAAGTAAACAATCCGAGTTATGTAGAATAAATGAAAGAAAGAAACTTTTTAATAATCAGTATGAGTAAACTGGGTAAGCGCATTAATTTAATTAAGTTCGTATTCGGAAAGTGTTCTTTGTTCAGTCGCTGTCATGCAGGGACTGTGTAAACAATGCATTCCAAATTAGAACTTATTGAAAAGTCAGTTCATGTCACTGCAAGTCATCAAAGCCGTCTTTTCTAAATTAGCACCTTTGCCCAAATTAAGTTTTTGATAGGTGATGCGCGCGCCTATATAAGACCCCTCGAGTTAACCTCAAGACAGACTCGCTAGGATGGAATAATCGTTAGTTCACGCGGTGTAGTAAAGCGTTAATGTATTTCTGTGGTTCCGGTAAGCCGTCATTTGGACGACAGGATTCCCGATCTGATGATTTGCATCGAGGGGAGACGCCGAAGAAGAATCGATGAGTATATGTAGTACTTAGTTTATAATATTTAGTTGTGATAACACGTCGTAGTTACATAGTTATTAGTTAACAGTTTTAAGTGTATTAGTGAATCTGTGTTATTAGATGATCAGTTGTTATTATTGCGAGTTAGAAGCACTATTAGCAGAAATTGTAGATGATCGAATATTCTAAAAGGTGAAATTTAGTATTAAAGGTAATTCCCCATAATGTGGTAGGCGCAACAGGATAAATACGCGCATGAGCGGTTGAGGAAAGATTTCGTGATTTCTTATCAGTAGTCGCAGCTTCGACCTTTCTCTACGAATATAAGTTTGGGAAACAATTTAATTTTAGATAATATTTTAGTACTTGTTTTCGGTGGGATTCAGTGGCTAGTCACAAAACTCATTTCAGTAGTGTTGAGATTATTTATTTAGGATTTGTTGGCTATTTGTAAATAAGAATATAGAAGATTTATATATAAAAATTGTTGGATTGTTAATAGTCTTTATCTTATTAATGAAGAAGCCCTGAGTACCCTAGGAATTGATGGAACCCCAGCCCCGCCAAGAAATTAGTCCATGCTAGGTCATTACCGTTGAAAGCAATTGATTAAAGCGCGGCGCTACTCTGTGGCTTGTCAATAAGCAATTGCAATCTGCAAAAGTGAGCTAGTGAAAATCCCCTGTCCACGGTGAAAGAGTATCTTAGGTCCCCAGCAAAGTTGATCAACCCCAGCCTTGGCCCTCCGCTGACAAGCGCCCTCTGGCAAATAAATATTCACTCTCTCCAAGACGTTGCCACGGCGGCGTTCCAGGGGACAGTAATTTCTATTCATCAGAAAGTGCTAACACCTGTATAGACACCTGAATGAGCGATTCCCCAGTGGAAGTAACGCGTGGTTCCACTTTACAGGCGGACCGTTTGGTCATATTTGGTGGAGAATCCGAATTAGTTCATCTATTTAGCTTGAACCTTTCCCAGTACTCTCACTAGACTGACAATGGGTTCCACAGAAGCTTTCCGGGAGATGTTTGATTACATTCGTGAAATTAAGGAGAAAGTCATTCAGCAAAATGCAATTCGAGCTGCCCAGATCTCACGTAACTCTGACCCACATAAACACTGGAATGACTGTGGCCAGCGCCAACTACACACTGAAAGAGATTTCTCAAGACGTCGGGAGTATCGCCCGTTTATAGGTAAGAGGCGACAATTTCCCTTGTGCCATAGATGTGGAAGACATTACCATAACTCATCAACTTGTCCCGCTAGAAATTATAGATGTAACACGTGTAAGCGCATTGGCCATGTCAGTTCAACATGCAGATTTAATGCGATACCTGTACTAAGCACCTCAGTTAGTACGGAAATGGATGGAAATAAAGTCGACGTTAGGTTGGAAAATCTCTATACTAGAATTCCTGCACTGGTTGATACGGGAGCCAGTCGCTCCTGTATATCAAAAGAAATCTTAGAGTCCGTTCGCTTGTGGGGCAAAATTGAAATTCTTCCTCCTAGTATTAAACTCATAGCGGGTGTAGACGGCAATTTACTGAAGGTTTTAGGAGAAACAAATTTACATTTATCCCTGGGTAGGCTAGATATGACTCAAACCTTTTTAATTTTGGAAAAAATGCCAGCAAATATTATTTTAGGTATGGACTTTTTAACTGAAAACAAGGCTAATATTGACCTAGGTCAGAGAACTCTTATACTGCAGAATGGTATGACACACGCTCCAATAAACAATATCGAAGAACAACCTAATTGTGCAAATAATGTAACAGTGCTAGAGGACGTAACTTTGGAACCCCGAAGTGAGACTATTATACCGGTACGTGTGGGTTTTGATAGAATTACTTCGCGTGTAGGTATTATCGAACCGGATTCAAATTTAGTTAGTCACAAGAACATTTTGGCTGCACGTACGCTTGTAGAAGTGGTTAACAATAGGGCTGTTTCTAAAGTTCTTAACCCCACCAATTCCTATGTTAGGCTCACATCTTCACAGGTTATCGGTTGTTTTTACTCCATCCGTCCTGATGATATTCTGCATTCAGTTGAAAAAAGCGATGTTAGTGCCAAAGCGACGGTGAATTACATTGGTCATGATGGTTCCAACAATTATGACAATTACTTTGCCGAAGCCGAGTCGCTTGGCATCGATTTATCCCACTCTGATTTGTCAAGTCTACAGAAACAGGCACTGTTGGTGCTAATAGGTCAGAATAGGGATTGCTTCGCTAAGGATTTGTCCGAACTTGGAATGTCTCGCATATATAGCCATAAAATCGATACAGGTGATGCGACCCCAGTGAGACGTCGGTTTTATAGGGCTTCACCAGCAATGAAGGAAGAGATTAGCAGACAAATTGACGAACTTGAAGAACATGGCATTATTGAGCCTTCAGTCTCGGAATGGATGTCCCCAGTTGTTATGGTTAGGAAAAAGGACAATTCGTTTAGGTTCACTGTAGATTACAGGCAACTGAATGCCTTGACAAAACCCATTTCATTTCCTTTGCCCAGGTTGGAGGACGTTTTCGACACCCTTGGAAAATCAAGGTCTACGATATTCTCTTGTCTTGATATGTTCTCAGGATATTTCCAAATTGATTTAGACCAGGATTCCAGACACAAAACCGCTTTTGTCACCCACAGGGGAGTTCATCAATTTAAAAGACTTCCCATGGGCTTGATGAATAGCGCTTCAAGTTTCCAGTTGGTCATGGCTGAAGTCCTTCGAGATTTACAATGGCACTCATGTTTGTGTTACGTAGATGACCTCCTCGTGTTTTCTAGGTCTTTTGAGGAACACCTCCAGCACTTGTCACAATTGTTTGAGGCCTTGCGTAGAGCAAATCTAAAGTTGAAGCCTTCTAAGTGTGATTTCGCTGCAAAGGAAATACGCTATTTGGGGCACGTTCTTTCTAAAGATGGTATTTCTGTTGATACTTCGAAAACGGACGCTGTGTCCTCGTTCCCCCGTCCAAAAAACCTCAAAGATGTTCGTGCTTTCCTTGGTCTCTGTAACTATTATCGACGTTTCGTGTTCAATTTTTCGAAAAAAGCAGCACCTCTCAATAATCTTCTCAAAAAGAATGTACCATTTCAGTGGGATGCAGAATGTGAGAAGTCCTTTAACACCATGAAAGAGGCCCTGACAAAACCTCCAATTTTGGCTTTCCCAGATTTTGATAAAGAATTTTTTCTATATACAGACGCGTCAGGATATTCAATAGGTTATATCTTAGGTCAGTTGGATGAAAATGGTAAGGAAGTGGTTGTCTCATATGGAGGCAGGTCTCTTTCTGAAGCAGAACAAAAATTTGGTATTTCAGAACGCGAATGTCTCGCAATAGTTGAAGGTATTAAACACTATCATGTTTATTTAGCGAATGGTAAGTTTACCGTAATCACCGATCATGTTGCTAATTCATATTTACGACACCTTAAACAATGTAGCGGCAGACTAGGCCGCTGGTCGCTAAAATTACAAGGGTATAATTTTGAAATCTTCCATAAAGCAGGTAGAAAGCATTTGAACGCGGATGCGCTATCGCGACGTGAATATCCACAAATTACAAAACCGGCAATAAACGATACTGCCCAGGCCACCGTGATAGCCACAAACGACGTTAAAGAACACGCGGCGTCTCAAACACAAACCGAAGAGGTAATACAACAGTGTGACCCAATAGATTCTATTACGCGCGTCGCAGCCGTCTCCGAGGCTGACATTAAAAATAAACAAAGATCGGATCCGGACGTAAATGTTTTTATCGAATATTTAGAAGACAGAATATTACCCGAAGACGATAAAGACGCTAGAAGAGTCATTTTGGAAGCAAATGACTACATTTTGGAAGATGGAATCCTGTATCATCTCTACTACCCAAAAGGTAAGGGCCATAGAATAGACCGTTTAATTAAACAGCTCGTGGTGCCACTCAGTTTGAGGAATGATGTGCTATTGTCATATCATGACTCACTGCTGGGTGGACACCAAGGTATTGATAGAACTTATCAGTCCATTCGATTCAAGTATTTTTGGCAACACTTATTTTCTGACATTCAATATTATGTAAAATCATGTCTCCAGTGTCAGAAAAACAAGGATGCGACCCACCACCATCCAGCGCCTCTAAAACCGTTACCTGTCGAAGCGCCATTTAGCCGTCTCCATATTGACATTTTAGGACCCCTCAACACCTCTCCGAATGGATATAAATATATTTTGTTAATTGTTGATGCTTTCACAAAATGGCCCGAGGCATTCCCTTTAAGAACAATGGAAGCATCAGAAATAGCTAAAATTCTATATTCAGAAATTATTTGTAGGTACGGGGCCCCCAAAACACTATTGTCAGACAGAGGACAAAATTTCATGTCAAAACTTATCAAAGAACTTTGTAAACTTTTTCAGATTACGAAACTGGAGACAAGCAGTTACCATCCACAGACAAATGCTGCGTGTGAAAGGATGAACTCGACAATAACAAAAACACTCCGAATGTATTGCGATGCGAAACAAGAAAATTGGCCGGATCTTTTACCAAGTGTGCTGTTCGCGTATAGGGCAACACCCTGCACAGAGTCAACGCAGATGAGTCCTTTTCGTGTTTTATTCGGACAAGATTGCCAGTTACCGATAGATACGGAGCTTATTCCAACTAACAACATCGGAACCGAAGCCTATAAACATCTAGACGCCATACAGAAAAGCTTCGAAGTCACCAGAGAAATAGTAAAACAAAATATTAACGACGCACAGCATAAGTATAAACAACAGCATGACAAAAAGGCAAAGCCCCCAAGATTCTGGACAGGTGACAAAGTATGGTTATATAACAACAAAACCCCTGTTGGGCTTTCACGGAAGCTGTGCCAACGTTGGACAGGACCATACTATATCACGCACGACAGCAATCCAACATACACTGTCCGCAGATGTTCGGACGATATTCAACTCAAGTCACCAGTACACGCGAACCGTCTCAAGCCGTTCACCAACCCCAAGGATCGTCCGACCACTACACTCGAAGAGCAAACGGCTCAGGAAACAGGAGCTCCAGATACAGAACCCGATATCGCGTCGAATCCCCGCCCGGAAGATAAAAACCAGACTCCCGCAGACGAAGACACCGAGAAAAACGAAGAAGACACCTATTTTGTAGATAGGATCCTAGCGTGCAAGAAACTTCACGGTCGGAAACATTATAAAATTAAGTGGCAGGGATCTAAAGAAACTACATGGGAACCGAGAGAAAATGTACCGGAAGAGTTAATCCAAGAATTCCACATTTCAAAGACCGCAAAAGGAAAAAGAAGAAAAAGAAAACTGAAAACAAGCGTCAACACAATATCTGATTCCATCAGCATCCCAGACTTAGACGAGTGGGAGATATTGTGAGTACAAAACTAAGTATTCAAAGCATTTGTTAACTTATTAAAAAATAAATACATAAATAAAATAAAATAATATAAGTCCCGTTATTTAATTCGTTATATAATACATATGTAATTTACGGTTAGTATGAGTTTCTTGGTGGGTACCGCTTGACGGATACGCCACCACTTTGTTGGGTGAAGCGTTGTTTTTTTTTTCCTGATTTAATGTTGTCTCGTTATTATTACCCCGTAAAACTCGCGTTCTCTCGTGTACTCCACGTATTCCGCTTACGCGCTCCACGGCACAATCGAAGCTGTGTAAAGAGGTTAAAACAGAAAAAAAAGCATTTGCCAGTTGAAGGGTAACTGTCTGGCTTAAAGAGTAATATAAGTTCCATTGGGTATTAAAGTTACAGCTGTTTAAAGGGCAAAATGAAAATTCAATAAGGATAGTTATTAAAATTATGATAATACTTTAGAGGGGCCACCCGCAAGACGGACCCCTACCTTAAAATAATAATAATAATAATAATAATAATAATAATAATAATAATAATAATCATAATAATCATAATAATAATAATCATAATTATAATAATAATAATAATAATAATAATAATAATAATAATAATAATAATAATAACATTGTGTGATCTGAATGCAATCTTGCCACTTGCATTCAAATTGCGCAAAATATCCAACGGAGATCTGTGGCAAGGCTCTTCGCTTGGATATAAAGACTGGTTGATTAGTTCCTGATTGGTTATTTGTGATGTTTTTCAAAGTAGCTCTTTGTTTATTTTTTTATTTTTTTTTCAAGTTGCTCCTTGTTCAATGCAATGTTTGTTCTTTTTTTTCTACAGGTTAACCAGAGCGCTGCGTCTAATTTGTTTCTTCTTTCAGGGCAACATTATACAAGTTTTTTTTTTCAGAACGCGTAAACTCAATTTTTGTCTAGTTTATATTTTCAGGTTGCAAATGGAGATGGTAAAATGGTACTATACAGAGCACACAGACATCACAAACGAAGGACACACAACAGGAAACCAAATTATACACAACGACAAGCCTGAAGAGAAAGAGTAAACCCCAGGAATAACGCTACATCGAGATGAGGAAAAGAACTAGACCTAACAATAAATTAACAACAAACGGACATGAAGCACGCGGACAACAACTTTGGATCAGCACAGAAACTAAATTTGGAATTCATTCGGAAAAGGACCACGTGACATTCAACATTCATACTCAACGTCTAACGATTTTGGCGACACAATTCATTTTATATGCATCGGACAGTATCGAATTATCAACATCAACATAGTATCACAAACGCGCTCGGACACTTTCAACCTCAATATATTCAATTACAAGGAAGAGAAGATCACAGAAGAAGAAACAAATAGACACTCCATTAGTTTTCAAAATTATTGTATTTTATCTTTCATGCATTCATTTCATTTTATCATGTTTTCCCTTTTTCAAGTTTGCCAAATGAGATATTCGTCGAAAAAGCGGAGCTTTTTAATTTAGAGGGAGGCATATATCACAGGGTTGTTATTTTAAGGTTATTCTAAATTTTAAAAATAAGTAAACAATCCGAGTTATGTAGAATAAATGAAAGAAAGAAACTTTTTAATAATCAGTATGAGTAAACTGGGTAAGCGCATTAATTTAATTAAGTTCGTATTCGGAAAGTGTTCTTTGTTCAGTCGCTGTCATGCAGGGACTGTGTAAACAATGCATTCCAAATTAGAACTTATTGAAAAGTCAGTTCATGTCACTGCAAGTCATCAAAGCCGTCTTTTCTAAATTAGCACCTTTGCCCAAATTAAGTTTTTGATAGGTGATGCGCGCGCCTATATAAGACCCCTCGAGTTAACCTCAAGACAGACTCGCTAGGATGGAATAATCGTTAGTTCACGCGGTGTAGTAAAGCGTTAATGTATTTCTGTGGTTCCGGTAAGCCGTCATTTGGACGACAGGATTCCCGATCTGATGATTTGCATCGAGGGGAGACGCCGAAGAAGAATCGATGAGTATATGTAGTACTTAGTTTATAATATTTAGTTGTGATAACACGTCGTAGTTACATAGTTATTAGTTAACAGTTTTAAGTGTATTAGTGAATCTGTGTTATTAGATGATCAGTTGTTATTATTGCGAGTTAGAAGCACTATTAGCAGAAATTGTAGATGATCGAATATTCTAAAAGGTGAAATTTAGTATTAAAGGTAATTCCCCATAATGTGGTAGACGCAACAGGATAAATACGCGCATGAGCGGTTGAGGAAAGATTTCGTGATTTCTTATCAGTAGTCGCAGCTTCGACCTTTCTCTACGAATATAAGTTTGGGAAACAATTTAATTTTAGATAATATTTTAGTACTTGTTTTCGGTGGGATTCAGTGGCTAGTCACAAAACTCATTTCAGTAGTGTTGAGATTATTTATTTAGGATTTGTTGGCTATTTGTAAATAAGAATATAGAAGATTTATATATAAAAATTGTTGGATTGTTAATAGTCTTTATCTTATTAATGAAGAAGCCCTGAGTACCCTAGGAATTGATGGAACCCCAGCCCCGCCAAGAAATTAGTCCATGCTAGGTCATTACCGTTGAAAGCAATTGATTAAAGCGCGGCGCTACTCTGTGGCTTGTGAATAAGCAATTGCAATCTGCAAAAGTGAGCTAGTGAAAATCCCCTGTCCACGGTGAAAGAGTATCTTAGGTCCCCAGCAAAGTTGATCAACCCCAGCCTTGGCCCTCCGCTGACAAGCGCCCTCTGGCAAATAAATATTCACTCTCTCCAAGACGTTGCCACGGCGGCGTTCCAGGGGACAGTAATTTCTATTCATCAGAAAGTGCTAACACCTGTATAGACACCTGAATGAGCGATTCCCCAGTGGAAGTAACGCGTGGTTCCACTTTACAGGCGGACCGTTTGGTCATATTAGTCTTGAGAGGGTTAAAAGCATAGAACTGAATAAGATAGGTTTCAACAATTATTCAGTGCAGTTTTATGGAAAGGGTTAATAAGATAGGTTTCAACAATTATTCAGTGCAGTTTTACGGAAAGGGTTAACTTTATTCTGCCTGAAATAAAATATTCCATGACTATTCCATGTCAGTATTGCTTTGTTACTGGCACCCTGACAGTTTTGTGATAGGTTTCAACAATTATTCAGTGCAGTTTTATGAAAAGGGTTAACTTTATTCTGCCTGAAATAAAATATGTGCAATCCACATTGAAGTCTTGAGAGGGTTAAAAGCATTGAACTGAATAAGATAGGTTTCAACAATTATTCAGTGCAGTTTTATGGAAAGGGTTAACTTTATTCTGCCTAAAATAAAATATGTGCAATCCACATAGAAGTCTGGAGAGGGTTAAAAGCAGTGAACTGAATAATTATTTACAATTTATTTCCTTGCAAGGCAAACGGTTTCTCTCAACTTAGTTTCAGGAACTAACATCCCAATATGATGACAAGGTCAGATTTCATTTTGACAGCTTACTCCACTGGTGTTTACATAGTCTCCAGCGTGAACATAACATCGTATTGCTTGGGGAGAATTTACTGTATCAGGAAACTGGAGGCTGTGAAAACCCTGTGGCCTACTGGGCCATACTCAATGGCCCTAGCGACCTAGGTGGCCGAGAAGTTGTGAATGTCTACCAGTATGCCAAACATCAGCGTGATGGGACAATTCGTTTTCGAGTTATCGTGAGGACAAGGAAGTGCACAGAAGACAGAACACAGAAGAATAAGAAGAAGAAGAAGAAGAAGAAGAAGAAGAAGAAGAAGAAGAAGAGGAAGAAGAAGAAGAAGAAGAAGAAGAAGAAGAGGAAGAAGAAGAAGAAAAAGAAAAAGAAACCGTACAAAAACAATAGTCTGTGAACAATCTCCGGTCTATACTATACTACAAAAAAATAATACATTTTTTCAACAGCCAATAGCCGCAGAGCCAGCTAGAAGCAAAATTTTATTTTACAACAAACATTTTACTAAAATTCAGGATGCAAAATGCGATTACATAATTATTGTTTTATTTTCTGTTAACATAGGCAATTTTCTTTCTCTCCACAAATGAGACCCCAGTTACGGTAAAAACGCCGGTCAGGAAAAACCCGAGATAAAACATAATTTTATGCAGAAAACTCGGGAAACCTGCGTCCAAAAACCAGTGCAGAATTTACCTTCAGGGAAAACGTTTGGACCTCGCCTTAAATGCCTACTTTTTATTTATTTATTTATTTTAAAACAGAAACTTAACGTGTAACCTGCTTCAGTGATGCTCTGGCAAGAAGTGATTATAAAAACTATCACAGACTGAATCATTCTCAGAAGAATGACACAATTGGTCAATGTGAATAACATTGACCAATCCCGCACTAACGCGGGAAACGTTTACCGTTACCGAACAGACAAAAGTTTTTCGCTGAACTACGCAACGCGAAAAACTATTATTCCTGTAAATAAATACAAATTTGAGATTGCGGCATAACAATACGCACAAACCAAAATATAAACTAGAGAAACAGAATTTACTGCCACCAGTCAATTCAAGTCTGTGTGAAAAGGGTTAAAATATCAGGAATAAACTATAAGGCAATTCATGGAGGCTTATTTTTCGGGAGTAAAATATTTTTGAACAAATCAGAAATGGGTTTTCGTTAGCAGTATTAGCAGGAATCAGAACATTTTTATAAGAAACCAGAAATGGCATATATGTGACCAGCATTCAAAGGGGTTTATACACGAATCAGAAATGGACATTTTTGGCTCTGCCCACTAATTTGAGTGATGAAATACATTCATAAACTTTAGAAATGCATTAAGGTGTAATAAAATGCATTTACCAGTCTTTCTGAATAATGCCCCCATATTAAGATTTTCAGATGGTTAAAATATTCCCTTTAAATACTCCATTTTAATCCATTAAATGGGGTGCAGTGGCTCAGTTGGCAGAGGTGCAGGCTGCAAGGCGTGAGGACCGCACTCTGTCCTCGGGCAAGACACTTCACCCCATAGCCCACGTGGGTGCATGGTGGCGCTGTGTACTAAAGCTTACTGCACATCGATGGTGCACCCGTCTTCAAACCAATGCTAACCCTGCTTGTGTGGAGTTAGTATGTGGAGGATCTGACAGTTGCTCGTTGTTGCCCGGTGGTTCTTTCTGTGTACTCCGATTTCCTCCACCTGAAAGAATGCCCGTTGACATGATTAGCCACTGTGCAGAAATATGTGACATTAAACACCAATGAATAAATAATCCTCTAAAAAATGAGCTCAATCCATTAAAGGGACAAAAGCTATGTTTTTCAAGCAAAAATGAAAAGGTAATTAAAACTGAATAGACGTTTCTGTGAATAGTGTTGACCGGTTTTCGCCGTTATGTTGGCTAAAGGGTTAAGAATCCCTTACTTTGGAAGGCACACTGGAAGAGTGTCCCATTCCACATAGAATTAAATGTTAAGAAAATAAAGCGAAAAACATTTAGTTTCTCGGGTGACAGTACCTACTTTTGCACTCCGGGGCATGGAAAGGCACAAATCAGAGACATTCTCTCAATGGCACTTTGGCACCAAAGGTTTCTGCAGTCTCGGTGAGACCGAGCCGAGTGCAGTGAAAGACTATAGAACTCCTCTAACAAATGAGTTTTAAACAGTCATAGCACTAACACAGTTAACAGTACAGTCGACCATGTCAGTATTGCATTGTTATCGGCATCCTAACAGTTTTGTGATAGGTTTCAACAATTATTCAGTGCAGTTTTATGGAAAGGGTTAACTTTATTCTGCCTGAAACAAAAATATGTGCAATCCACATTGAAGTCTTGAGATGGTTAAAATCATTGAACTGAATAAGATAGGTTTCAACAAATTTTACAATTCTTCAGTGCAGTTTTATGGAAAGGGTTAACTTTATTCTGCCTGAAATAAAATATGTGCACTCCACATTGAAGTCTTGAGAGTGTTAAAAGCATTGAACTGAATAAGATAGGTTTCAACAAATTTTACAGTTATTCAGTGCAGTTTTATGGAAAGGGTTAACTTTATTTTGCCAGAAATAAAATATGTGCAGTCCACATTGAAGTCTTGAGAGGGTTAAAAGCATTGAACTGAATAATTTATAATCTATTTCCTTGCAAGGTAAAGGGTTTCTCTCAACTTAGTTCCAGGAACTTACATCCCATTATCATAACAAGGTGAGTAGATTATATTTCATTTCTTGCCAGCTGACTCCAATGGTGTTTACATTATCTCCAGTGTGAATAACACAGCATCCTATTGCTTGGAGAGAATTTACTGTATCAGGAAATTGGAGGTTGTGGAATCCCTGTGGCCGATTAGGCCGTACCCATTGGCTCTAGCGACCTGAAAAACATAGGTGGCCGAGAACTTTTGACTGTCCACCAGTATGCCAAAAATCAGCGAGATAGGACGATTCGTTTTCGAGTTACCGTAAGGACAAGGACGTGCATAGAAGACAGAAGACAGGAGAATAAGAAAAAGAAGAAGAAGAAGAAGAAAAATAAAAAAAGAAGAAAAAGAAACCGTACAAAAACAATAGTCTGTGTGTTTCACACAGACTAACTAGAACAGTGATTCAGAATAATAGAACCGTTTTTGATTGTAATTGGTATAACGTGAAGTAGAAAATTGTAGAACAATAGAGCGAAAAAAAAAATATTAGAAAACTAGAGAAACAGAATTTACTGCCACCAGTAAATTCAAGTCTGTGTGAAAAGGGTTAAAGTATCAGGGATAGACTATAAAGAAAGAGAATTCATGGAGGCTTATTTTTCGGGAGTAAAATATTTTGAACAAATCAGAAATGGGTTTTCGTTTGCAGTATTTACAGATATTCATACAGGCATCAGAACATTTTTATAAGAAGCCAGAAATGGCATATATGTGACCAGCATTCACGAATCAGAAATGGACATTTTTGGCTCTGCCCACTAATTTGAGTGATGAAATACATTCATAAACTTTCGAAATGCATTGAGGTGTAATAAAATGCATTTCCCAGTCTTTCTGAATAATGCCCCATATTAAGATCCTTAGAGGGTTAAAATATTCCCTTTAAATACTCCATTTTAATCCTTTAAATAGGGGCGCAGTGGCTCAGCTGGCAGAGGTGCAGGCTGCAAGGCGTGAGGTACGTACTCTGCCCTTGGGCAAGACACTTCACCCCACAGCCCACGTGGGTGCATGGTGGCGCTTTGTACTAAAGCGCACTGCACATCGATGGTGCACCCGTCTTCAACCAAAGCTAACCCTGCTTGTGTGGAGTTAGTATGTGGGGGATCTGACAGTTGCTCGTTGTTGCCCGGTGGTTCTTCCCGGGTACTCCGATTTCCTCCACCTGAAAAACTGCCGTGGTCATGATTAACCACTGTGTAGACATATGTGATATTAAACACCAATGAAAAAATAATCCTCTAAAAATGAGCTCAATCCAATAGAGGGACATAAGCTATGTTTTTCAAGCAAAAATGAAAAGGTAATTAAAACTGAATAGACCTTTCTGTGAATAATATTGACCGGTTTTCGCCGTTATGTTGGCTAAAGGGTTAAGAATCTCTTACTTTGGAAGGCACACTGAAAGGGTGTCCCATTCCACATAGTATTAAATGTTATGAAAATAAAGCGAAAAACATTTAGTTTTTCGGCTGACAGTACCTGCTTTTGAACTCCGGGGGGATGGAACGGCACAAATCAGAGACATTCTCTTAATGGCACTTTGGCACCAAAGGTTTCTGCACTCTCGGTGAGACTGAGTCGAGCGCAGTGAAAGACTATAGAACTCCTCTAACAAATGAGTTTTAAACAGTCATAGCACTAACACAGTTAACAGTACCGTCGACCATGTCAGTATTGTTACCGGCACACTGACAGTTTTGTGATAGGTTTCAACAATTATTCAGTGCAGTTTTATGGAAAAGGTTAACTTTATTCTGCCTGAAATAAAATATGTGCAATCCACATTGAAGTCTTGAGAGGGTTAAAGGCACTGAACTGAATTAGATAGGTTTCAACAAATTTTACAATTATTCAGTGCAGTTTTATGGAAAGGGTTAACTTTATTCTGCCTGAAATAAAATATGTGCAATCCACATTGAAGTCTTGAGAGGGTTAAAGGCACTGAACTGAATAAGATAGGTTTCAACAAATTTTACAATTATTCAGTGCAGTTTTATGGAAAGGGTTAACTTTATTTTGCCAGAAATAAAATATGTGCAATCCACATTGAAGTCTTGAGAGGGTTAAAAGCATTGAACTGAATAAGATAGATTTCAACAAATTTTACAATTATTCAGTGCAGTTTTATGGAAAGGGTTAACTTTATTTTGCCAGAAATAAAATATGTGCAATCCACATTGAAGTCTTGAGAGTGTTAAAAGCATTGAACTGAATAAGATAGCTTTCAACAATTTTTACAATTATTCAGTGCAGTTTTATGGAAATCGTTAACTTTATTCTGTCTGAAATAAAATATGTGCAATCCACATTGAAGTCTTGAGAAGGTTAAAAGCATTAACTGAATAAGATAGGTTTCAACAAATTTTACAATTATTCAGTGCAGTTTTATGGAAAGGGTTAACTTTATTCTGCCTGAAATAAAATATGTGCAATCCACATTGAAGTCTTGAGAGCGTTAAAAGCATTGAACTGAATAATTTATAACCTATTTCCTTGCACGGTAAAGGGTTTCTCTCAACTTAGTTCCAGGAACTTACATCCCGTTATCATAACATTTTTAGTAGATTATATTTCATTTCTTGACAGCTGACTCCAATGGTGTTTACATTATCTCCAGTGTGAAAAACATAGCATCCTATTGCTTGGGGAGAATTTACTGTATCAAGAAATTGGAGGCTGTGAAAGCCCTGTGGCCGATTAAGCCATACTCAGTGGCTCTAGCGACCTGACAAACATAGGTGGAACTTTTGACTGTCTACCAGTATGCCAAAAATCAGCTGGATAGGACGATTCGTTTTCGAGTTATCGTGAGGACAAGGAAGTGCATAGAAGACAGAAGACAGGAGAATAAGAAAAAGAAGAAGAGGGATGAAGAGGAAAAATAAAAAAAAAGAAAAAGAAACCGCACAAAAACAATAGTCTGTGTGTTTCACACAGACTAAAAAGGAGTAGATTATCGTCGGATCAAAGAAATTGAAAGTCAAATGGACATAGAATGAGTGTCAGTCAATCGGGCTCACAACATGGTAATTATTTTATATCAAGCTGTTAAACGTACATTCATCACTGGCATCTCGAAGTTTACGACAAATCCACGGCGACTGTACTGTAACCTATAGATACACAACCGATAAGGATTATGAGATTACTCTTTATAAACTTTATAAACGTACGTACTTTTTATTTATTTTTACTCAGATTACCGTCGGTATAGTTCAAAATACCGCGAGACGCGGTGTACCGACCAAATTAAAACAATTTTCATCATTTTTTTTCATTTTTATGTGTACCCATACTATGTATGGTACACATAATGCCTGAATCCGGGGTGACCATCCGTCGTTCGTCCATCCTTTGTCCGTCCGTCTGTCCGTCCGTCTGTCCGTCCGGCGTCCGTATCCATTTCTTTGGCATTCGATAACTTGAAACATATTGCTTGGATTGTCAAGTTACTTTATATTTGTGTTCAGGTTACTGATGTGCCGAGCTGTATAGTTTTTGGTGTAAATGGGATAATTTGATCCTGAGATATTAATCCTTTATCCTTCACATTGAAAATTCCTCCAATCCCTTTGGCATTCGATAACATGAAAAATATTGCTTGGATTGTCTAGTTACTTTATATTTGTGTTCAGGTTACTGATTTGCCGAGCTGTATAGTTTTTGGTGTAAATCTGATGATTTGATCCCGAGATATTAACCCTTTATCCTTCAAATTGAAAATTCCTCCAATCCAATTGGCATTCGATAACTTGAAACATATTGCTTGCATTGTCAAGTTACTTTATATTTGTGTTCAGGTTACTGATGTGCCGAGCTGTATAGTTTTTGGTGTAAATCGGATAATTTGATCCTGAGATATTAACCCTTTATCCTTCAAATTGAAAATTCCTCCAATCCAATTGGCATTCGATAACTTGAAAAGTATTGCTTGGATTGTCAAGTTACTTTATATTTGTGTTCAGGTTACTGATGTGCCGAGCTGTATAGTTTTTGGTGTAAATCTGTTATTTTGATCCTGAGATATTAACCCTTTATCCTTTAAATTGAAAATTTCTCCAATCCCTTTGGCATTCGATAACTTGAAAAATATTGCTTGGATTGTCAAGTTACATTATATTTGTGTTCAGGTTACTGATGTGCCGAGCTGTATAGTTTTTGGTGTAAATCTGATAATTTAATCCTGAGATATTAACCCTTTATCCTTCAAATTGAAAATTCCTTCAATCCCTTTGGCATTCGATAACTTGAAAAATATGGCTTGGATTGTCAAGTTACTTTATATTTGTGTTCAGGGTACTGATGTGCCGAGCTGTATAGTTTTTGGTGTAAATCGGATAATTTGATCCTGAGATATTAACCCTTTATCCTTCAAATTGAAAATTCTTCCAATCCCTTTGGCATTCGATAACTTGAAAAATATTGCTTGGATTGTCTAGTTACTTTATATTTGTGTTCAGGTTACTGATGTGCCGAGCTGTATAGTTTTTGGTGTAAATCTGATGATTTGATCCCGAGATATTAACCCTTTATCCTTCAAATTGGAAATTCCTCCAATCCCTTTGGCATTCGATAACTTGAAAAATATTACTTGGATTGTCAAGTTACTTTATATTTGTGTTCAGGTTACTGCTGTGCTGAGCTGTATAGTTTTTGGTGTTAATCTGATAATTTGATCCGGAGATATAAACCCTTTATCCTTCAAATTGAAAATTCCTCCAATCCCTTTGGCATGAAATAACTCAAAAAATATCAATCTGATTGTCATGTTACTTTATATATTTATTCAGGTTACTGGTGTGCTGTGCTGTATAGTTTTTTATGTAAATCTGATAATTTGATCCGGAGATATTAACCCTTTATCCATCAAATTAGGCACTCCTCCAATCCATTTCTATATGTACCCATACCTTGTATGGTGTACATAATGTCGGCATCCGTGGTGGCCCTCCCTCATACAGCTTTCTACTAGTTGCGCGTATGGGTACACATCTGACGATTTCATCGGCCTATTTTGTTTTGTCTCAAAGACGTAGCTTACGAACCCTCGTTGGAACCCGTCCCAATGGGGCGGGTGGGGGTCATAAGCTATATGTTTGTAGCAAAAGCTGAAAAATTAAGTTATTCAAGAATATTCAAGTGTCGTCTTCTTTTCATGTTATGTAAAGGGTTAAATGCTGTGAAGCCTTAGGTTATGTCGTTACGCTAGGTAAAGCGTTAAAATTTACATTTTTATTTTGATTATATAAGTTAATTTCCAACTTACATTTAAGTCTGCAGATAGTTTTCCAGTGAACAGAAAAGCAATAAGAACAAAAATAAGAAATAAGAAAAAATCAATTAAAAAATGACAATTTGCCCTTGATGACAAAAAAAAAATGTTATGGGTATTTTGTCTGTTTTATTTTTTCTGGGGGCATTTTGTCCACGGGTATTTTTCTCTGCGCACCTAAAAAAGGCCTGTACCTCAGTCATTACTGTGTGAATGGACAACATGGGTAACGTCAAACATGGCCGCTGAATAAATTAAAATAAAGGTTGTCTTCATCTTCACAAGTAACCAAGTAACCATTACCTGTGTGGGGTCGATGCGCTATATATATATACAGGTATTCCAATACAGGTGAACAGTCGACATTTCATTGAGTAAGTAAATTATTATTAATTACATTATTTGTGCATTATCTTTACCTTGAGATTTTAACGGTACGTTTAATCAAATAGTGTATGATATTTAGAGTGTGTTTGGACGAGATACCCTGAGAAAAAAACACTACAGAAATGTGTTAATTGCATGGATGGCGGGTATCTCGATCAATTGCAAAAATTCATCAATTGATTTCACTGAACACTCGTATTCATGAACATGATTCAACTGATACAGTTATGATCACAGTAAAAGAAGGGGCAATTTGATTTCATCGCGTTTAAGACCGAATAGTAAAAAAAAAAAAAAAAAAAATATTTATTGGGGGCTTTAACGACACATTAACAGCCAAGATCATATCCTGTCGGTGACAATTTGGCGGGTGGAGGAAGCTGGAGGACCAGGAGAGAACCACCGAACCTGCCAGCTCCCCTATATCGTAACTCCACACTGCAGCATAGACAGGATTAGATTGGTTGAAGACATGCCATGCGCGCAATCGACGTGCAGTTCGTCTTAGTACAGTACGTGGAGAGTGGATTGTGACTAAACCACCCGCGGAGTGGAGTTATCACCCAAGGTATAACTTTCAAATTTTGTACATATCGACAAAAAACACAAGCAATGTTTCAGACAATGGACCTCCGGGTTTAACCCGGAGGTCCATTGGCTGAAACTTTGGTGGTGCTGTTTATGCTTTGCAATAAATTTGCAACTATCGCGCGGGTAGAACCTCCACTCTGTGGGTGATTTAGTGATAATACACTCTCCACGTACTCTACGTGTCGTCATCGTGCCCCCATGTGGACAAACGGGGTGAAGTGCCTTGCCCAGGGACACAACGCGGGAGTCCGAATCGATCGCTCAGACGGGTCACCCATCCAAGGACTAACCGGGCTCGACTTGCTTAATTTCGGTGATCTGACGAGGACCGGTTATCGCAACGCCACCGCACCCCTAAAAAATATTAAAATACTGAGTAACATGTATACTTCAATGCAACTAGGGCATCCAAATTGTGTTTAAAGTCTTGGGATTGAGTAACATAATGGTACAGAACAGCCGCCGTGGACTGGTCGTAATCCACGCGTAGGCAGTGATGTGCACGCATGCGTTAACCGGGTAATAAAAATCACCCTCAGAAAAATGTCAGTTAATGAAGCACCGGGTTATACCCGGTGCTTCATTAATTAAAATTGCGTTGATTATTCCGATAATTAGTGTTTAGAATCTAATATTATTGCGTCCGTGGAAATATTTCCCATGCGTGGAATGTGATCAGTCTACGACGCCCGTACCGTTCTTCGCTGAGGTAAATACTGTCAAAAAACCCCCCATTATTTGTGTATCATAACAACTGAAACAGGGACTGTTGTTCCTGGCTATACTGCCCATTAATTCAAATAATTTATATCCACTGGAAAAACAGTGTAACCAAAGATCATTGAATTTTATAATATGTCTGAACAAATTTTCATTTTACTTACATCATATATACACATACACAACGTCCCTCCCTTAGCACGTCCTCCTTGGACGGATAGAAAAACGCCAAAGACCATTGAACACATGATATGTCTGAAGCAATTTTAACCTTTTTGGTAGGCCGGAGGGGCGGTAGTGGTGGTGGTGAAAACAAAGCCAAACGCAGACCATGTATGAAAACTTTCTCGTAGGCTGATGAAAAATGACTCTTCAAAAGCTTGTTTTGGTATTTAAAAATGGCCAAATCACTTAATATTGAGCGCAGTACTGACCACTACCCACTTTCATCTGTTAAGGGCCTATATAAGTAATGAAATTTTGTTTATTTTGAAAATTCTCACCTCTGATATTCCTTCAATTCAAATTAAATATACACAAAATGTACATCAAAATGAAGGTTGGGATGTATAGAACACGAAACACATATGTAATCAACTCATAGAGTCGACTGTAGGCACCACTGGTTCCTGGAAGTCTGCAGCCGTATTCGCACCAGAACTGGTAATTTAATAATATTTCACGAAAACAACTTGTGGCCAAATGTGCTTTACATATCCAAGAACAAAGCTAGGGGATCAAAATTCTTCACAACACGGCGAGAGAGCTGCACTGGGGAAAATTCCAAAGCCTTTGCTTTTGTTTACGTATGAGTATACTTTCGATTTCCGATCGACGTCATCGAACAGAAAAAGCATGTAAAAACAACGCCGTCTAAAATCAAATAACAAAAAAGATCGCCTTCATACAGTATACTGTTATTAGATAGAGATTGCACAGTTGTCATATTCAATGCAAGGTATCATGATACCTGTTGAAATTTCTCAGAATTGCGATTTTGTTTTTCGATGGAAATTAGTGGTAACGAGTGATTTGCGCATGCCTGTCGAGCATGGAAACCATCTTCAATAAAAAATGCAGACAGTGTTGTCCTTTTCCAAAATGCAGTCCTATCGCTGTATTCGAATGTGTTTTGAATACCTAGCTTTGTTCTTGGATATATGAAGCACATTTGGCCACAAGTCGTTCTGATGAAATATTATTTTATTATCAGTTCTGGTGCGAATACGGTAGCAGACTTCCAGGAACCAGTGGTGCCTACAGTCGACTCTATGAGTTGATTACATATGTGTTTCGTGTTCTATACATCCTAATCTTCATTTTGATGTATAATTTGTGTATATTTAATTTGAATTTAAGGAATATGAGAGGTGAAAATTTCAAAATAAACAAAATTTCATTACTTATATAGGCCCTTAAAGACAAAGAAACTAATTGGCAATAGGCCAGACTGTAATGTAATCATGGGGGCGCTGTGGCGTTGCGGTAACCGGCACTTCAAGGCACTTCACCCCGATTGTCCACATGGGGGCGCGATGACGCCGTGTACTAAGGCGTACTGCAAGTCGATGGTGCGCATGTCTTCGACCAATCTAACCCTGCCTGTGCTGCAGTGTGGAGTTACGGTGTTGGGGAGCTGGCAGCTGCTCGTCGTTGCTCGGTGGTTCTCTCCGGGTACTCCGGCTTTCTCCACCCGTAAAAATGTCACCGACACGATATGACCCTGGCTGTTAATGTGTTGTTAGACCCTAACAAATAAATGAATAAATAAATAAATAAATAAATAAATAAATAAATAAATATAACTCTACGCGACAATAACACATGCAGACTGCCCATACAGTTGTGATCAAAAACATATTAAATTAATACAGTTAATATCAACTTGTCATGAAGCACAAATAGGGATGGCATGAAATGCCATTCCAATATTTGTGCATCATAACAACAACTAAAACTCGGACTGTTGTTCCGGTCAACACTGCCCATTAATTCAATTAATTTATATCCACTGGAAAAACAGTGTTGCCTAAGATCATTGAAAACATTTGTTTAAAAACATTTTCACCTTATTTACATATTATATTCACACAAGGAACATCTCTCACTTAAATTGGCCTCCTTGGGCGGATAGAGAACGCCACAGAAAAATGCAACCCCATTCGGATTCATCCCGCCACTAGGAAGACAGTTGGATGGACTGTCTTTTGTTTGAAGCTTGTTAGGCAATGTGGTATCCTCCAATTAGATTCCTAATTCTATGTGTCCATTTCCATCATGCCCCGACCTTACTCTTCCCAGTTAGAACACCTCCTTCGGGTAGCCATATAAGGACGCTAACACTCCCAGATGTGCTTTTTTCTTCTTCCGCAGTGGTTCCTCTAACAAGAACGTCGCTGCAGCTGATCGGACGAGCTTTGACAAAGTTCGAGAGATACAAGAGAATACAGAGATATATACAGATTAGGTGATAATAATCACTAGTTCGGCCGCGATATACAATAGCAAGATTGTTGTTTTAGATCAGACAACGTTAATTAGCGTTACGGGCTCATATCGAGATTCCGCTCCATTAAATTTATATCTTTAACCCTTTACCTAACGTAACGGACAAAACCGGCTAGTGCTATTCTCAAAAATCGCCAATTAATTTTCATTATTTTTTTCATTTTTTGTCTCAAAAACAAAGGTTATGACCCCTCTTTGGAACGAGCTCGTTCCAACGAGGGTCATAACCTATGTTTTTGAGACAAAAAATGAAAAAAATTAGTTATTCAAGAATTATTTTTGCAAGTGTCGTCTGCTTTTCAGGTTAGGTAAAGGGTTAATGCGCCTTCATTGATTTATTTCAAATTACATACACAAATGACTTAGTTGACTAATTTTTCGAGGGCCGTAATATACCTATCGTTTCGCCTTTCGCCCAAGTGAGAAAGCTTATTAAAAATATACACACTTTTTAAAGCACAAAATCATAAATTTAAGCTATTACCCTGACAGTGTTGTACGATAATTTTCTAATCCTCCTAAAGTTGTCGTGCAACAAAAGTTTTGTCAAACTTTGGAAATTTCCACCAATATTCCATCATCCCTGAGTACTATTGTCATAAAAATCGACTCTCGATAAAGTTAACCCTTTATCTAACGAATCGCCCGCATCCGTCGCGTAATATGCAAACTGAGCACTTGAAAAAAAAAAAATTTTCAAACTATTTCAACAAAACCATATCATGTGACCCCTCATTGAGCTCGTTCCAATGAGGGGTCATGATATGGTTTTGTGGAAATTTTTTGAAAAATTTAAAAAAATATTTAAAATAATAAATTTTGTTATCGTCTGCGTTGGGTAAAGGGTTAAATTAACTTTATCGAGAGTCGATTTTTATGGCGATGTTACTTCGATAATTTGATCCAATACCGTTTCTTACGATGTACCGGTACTTTTAAAACAATACTGGTATTCATCCGGTATCATTCTCAATATCGGTAATTACCGGTATACCGCGCAGCCCTAAAGTTAATATTAATATTAATTATTTGGCTTTCCGCTGATTTGTCGTGGTCCTCTAACGATTAGGCCAACATGAATCCAGTCCCTCGCCGGGTTATTCCTTTCCACTCTACCTCAAGTTTTCCTAGAAAACAGTCAAAAACTGTTTCATAATTCCCATATTGACGCTCTTCCCATCTATAAAGTTAACCCTTTTTCTCTTGTCATTCCTCATCCACTTATACTTCATGCTTTCATCCAATTTTCCATTAGTTTAATCAAGGAGTTTTGTTCTGCGAGGCAAACATTCGGGACATTCTAAAATGAATTGTAATTCACCAGTTAAATTTGACATCATTGTTCTATCTGAACCCGTAATTTGATTAGCTGAGAGCCGGTCGGCTCCGTGCTCTTATCTTTGTGGTAAATTCCCTCTTACCGTGCTCTAAATGCCGGAAGCGGGTGAATTAGGACATGTATGTATCCACGCTACACTCGGGCAACTGCGCTAAACCGCTCCTATCACAGATCGAACACACCCCGGAGTTGTTTTCTATCGCAACGGTTGTTAGTTGTAATCCTAAAATCACTCAAAAACTCTTATACCAATCGGTGAATTTTCAAGGGATATCACCCACCTTCTTGATTCTGCTTCATGTATTCTAAATGTTCCTTCCAAATATTTGTTACTTTCCAAAGTGATATTTTGTCTCATGCTTTGAAAAATGTCACAAAACAAATAGTAAACACTTTGAGCCTGCTTTTGAAGTAAAGCCCCGCCCTGCAGGTTGATTACCGCCGTAACTCAAAAGTGAAGTGTTTTTGCTTGCAGTATAGCTCTTGTTTGTGATGTATATCACGTGTAGAAACACAATCTGTGAAAGAGTCATTGAATTTGACAGCAAAAACTGATGTTTCCTTATCAACAAATGGAGATTTTTTCGGTGTGAAAGCTACTTCTTGTTTTTCTGTCGCTTAATTTCGTCACACCTCAGAATAAAACTGAATGATTTCCCTTCTCTCTTAGAAAATCTTTCGTCACCCGTGTTACGAATCGAACACATCCTGTAAACTCGATCATGGCAAATAGACAGAGATCGAAAATGGCATTTGTTATTGTTTTTCTTCAAATAAAATGGGTTTTGAGAATTGTTTCACATCTAACGATATTTAATTATGGAAAATCATTTGTTAACGAGCCCCGAAGAGGCGAGTTAACCCTTTACCTAACATGAAAAGCGGACGACACTTGCAAAAACAATTCTTGAATAACTAATTTTTTGTCTCTAAAACAAAGGTTATGACCCCTCATTGGAACGAGCTCGACGAGCTCGTTCCAATGAGGGGTCATAACCTATGTTTTGGAGACAAAAAATGAAAAAATCATGAAAATTAATTGGCGATTTTTGAGAATAGCGCTGGCCGATTTTGGCCGTTACGTTAGGTAAAGGGTTAACAAATGATTTTCCATAGTCAAATTACCGAATGTCTAACTCAACAAGAGATGTTTATCTCCATTGTAATTCCCATTTTCGTTAGAAGTGAAAACAAAAATGTTTTGGGTGGGGGTGGGGGGGGGGGGGCGGGCATTCTTTTATATTATCCTTTACACAAGAAATGATCTAATTAGCGGTTACCGGAGAAAATGGATTCTCTGAAAACGTTTACCTCCACTTTGTACTCAGACTTAACTAAAATTCTACCCGTATATGCTGTATTTGTAGTAAATGTACTTCAACCTGTGAGCGCTGAAATGCAATACCCTGCTGGAAAGGGCTCTTCGAGCCACTTAAGGCAATGCATAGCAGAGCAGTACATGTTCGACTCAATCCAAATAAACAATTTTCCAAATAATCAACAACACTGTTATCTCCCATGTCAACCTCTACACAAATAATATACTACTCAAAGTTTGCTAAGCACCAAGTACAGTTAAAACGAGAAAGTCCTGTCACGAAATGCGCGCTTATCTAGGCTTAATTGCGCGTAGGAATTGCGCGCAATTGCCATATCAAATGGCATACAAAGCATGACGGGTTCTCCTGGTTACTCATAGCAAACACAGGCAATGTTTCGACCAATGGACCTCCGTGTTATAAACATCTTGGTCTGAATTTTCATTATTCAGGATCATGGAATACTCATGTAGATTCAATAACCGGTAAAGTCAGTCCCATGACTGTTTTCGTAGCTTGAAATACAGACTTTCCAGATCAGATTTGGAAACAGTGTTTATCACCTTTATTCTTCCACTCTTGGACTATGCTGATGTCATCTGGAATAACTGTCCAGAGAACATGTTAATTGTATTAGAAAATCTACAACTTGATGCTCTGCGTACATTATGTGGTATTCCAAGAGGCACCAGCCATGATCGTATATATTCAGAAACTGGATTCATAACTCTAAAAGAACGCAGAAGAAGGCACAAAATCACCACAATGCACAAAATTATAACCGGAAATGCGCCCTTGTACCTAAGTTCTATGATTCCCCGCCAAGTGTGTGTCTGAAATAACGACTTACCCGTTACGTCCTTCGTGTAATCTTCGGGAAATACAATGTCGCACTTCGCTTTTTGCAGACTCATTCCTGCCATCTGCGGTAAAGCTTTGGACCCCAATACTAGATCCTGTGAATCAACAGAACTCCTAAAGCATTATTTAAAAAGGAACGACATAGCGGTTCTGAAGCATTACTATGCTGGTGGGGTGAATGGCCAGATTCTGCACTGCAAATTTAGATAAAGGTGCAGTAACCTAAAAGGTCATATGTTTGAACGATTTTTAGTTAGCGATCCAAGATGCTCATGTGGATTCAATTATGAAGATTCCGAGCATTTTCTTCTAACTGGTCCAAAATATATCACACAGCGACAAATATTATTTGAAAGCATTGATTATACAATATGTGACACAGAAGTACTTTTATCTGACAGCTCCATGTTGTCAGATATAGAAAATAGGAATATATTCATAGCTACACAGAACTTTATTATAAAAACAGGAAGATTTCGCTGAAAACTCAATGTTTAACAGATCTTCCAAGACTATTGAGTTCAATTGCTCATTACAATTATTATTATTAGGCCTAAAAAATAAAAAAAATCTGTTTCTCAGGCCCTCCCGCATGGTCCTTTTGGCTGCCGCATGCTCTCTTTTTATAACCAATTTAAACTTAAAAAAAAATAAAAATTAAATGGTTTTTGTCTGATATTTTACCCAAGTTAAAAAAATTGATAAATTTGACCCTTGAGTGCAAGAAGACTTTGCAATGCTTTAGCATTGCAAAGCCTTCTTGCACCCAAGGGATGAAATACACCACCAACCAAGCTATTCTGTAGATTATGAGGCCTAAATCTTGAACCAAGAACATGAACTTTTGATGGCAAAGAAGTAATTACTGAAATAAAAAATAAAATAAAAAACCGCTCGCCCGCATGTAATTTTACAAATAATGGCCTGAGAAACAGAAGGTCCACTTTGTGTGGCCTTATAATTATTATTATTGTTATGGCAATAATTATTATTTTTCATTTTCCCCCATATTGATATTGTTTTTGTTCCCAAACATAGCTTGTTTAATATTCATTTGCACATGGAGTTATTGACGTAATGTCTTAGACGTTCAGATTCAATACCAAACCTTATGAGACGTCAGCGTAAACTATGTCTCTACTCAGATTTCCACACTTGTTCATGCACCATAGTTTGTAATTCAAAGTATTTATATGTAACGGTAAGGTATTTATATAGGCTTATAGCCTGTTAACCGAACCATTTCAAGAGAATAAAATATTGTTTAAAAAAAAAGTGAAACAATTCTCAAAAGACCTTCTGGGCTTGTTAAGAAATGATTTTTCATCGTCAAATTACCAAATCTAACTCATCAAGAGATGTTCATCTAACTGTTTCAGTATCTCGGACACATCTAGGCATTCCCCAAACGCATCTTTTTTTATATAAACCGTCTAAACAGCTCCTGGTCCTAATTCCAGCGCCCCGATTTTTTGCAATCTTTGAGAAACCTTTCCTTGATAAACCTGCTAGTCTGCTTCAGCCCCCTTCCAGATCTTTAGTCTCAAAAGAGGAATAACCCATCAGCTCCCTCGTCTGCCTTATCCATTCCACCTGAATGTTATAGTTCAATTTATTTATTTATTGATGTTTTAAGGTCATATATTTATGCACAATGGCTAATCATGACCGTGACAGTTTTACGGGTGGAGGAAGCCGGAGTACCCGGAGAGAACCACCGAGCAACGACGAGCAGCTGCCAGCTCTCCAACATCGTAACTCCACACTGCAGCACAGGCAGGGTTAGATTGGTTGAAGACAAGCGTACCATCGACGTGCAGTACGCCTTAGTACACGGTGTCATCGTGCCCCCACTCGGGCAATGGAGATGAAGTGTCTTGCCCAAGGACACAACGCGGTTGCCGCAGGTGGGATTCGAACCGAGGACCTCTCGGCTTGCAGCTTGCACCTCTACCTACTGAGCCACCGCGCTCCCTATAGTTCAATACATGGTTAAACGCCATTTTACACCATCTGTTGTTTGGGTAGGTTTACTGGGTAATTCAGGTAGCATAATTTTCCCATATCTTACCAATCTTCAGGTAGCATAATTTTCCCATATCTATTTTATCTGTAACCGACATCCACCCGAATTCCCCTCTGGTCGCTTCCAGTGTGGCTGCTTCACTTGACCGGTTAATCATTGACCCGTTTTATTTTGTAGAATCTCAAAGTTCCTCACTTTCGTTTCGTTTAAAGGGATCACATCTAGTCCATAAGGTATACTGGGTAATCCCACCCTCTCTCAAAATTTTCCGACGAACACCTTGTTAAAGCTATTAACTTTAAGTTTTAACCAATTGAGCCCCCCCCCCTTTGTTTAACTATGTGTTTTGCGTATATACCTCTACATGTAACACAAAAAATAAATCCTTAGTGTTCATATTCTCTCGTTTCTCCCCCTGTTTTGTCCTCGCTTTCCTCTTCAACAATAGAGTATTTACCCACCCTCCACCTTCGCGACTTATCTACCCTTCGGCCAGTAGATATTACATTGTTTTTGTTTCCGTTCAGTTCAAATCGCCATTTGCCCCGTACTTCCCTACCACGGTTAACAGTTGGTGATCTCGCATGCAGAAAAATGACAATGATGCACCCCTGCTTAAGGCATATCTCCATTAGAATTTCATATAAAAATTCGAATTTCGAAATGCTAGGGAATTTGTAACATAGCTGTGCGCATCATTTCACAAACTTCCGTATTTTTTCGTGGACTGGAATAAAAATACAGAATCTGGCTTTTTACATTTTTTTTCCCAATCAGTTTAACCCTTTACCCAACGTAACGGCCAAAACCGGCCAGCGCTATTCTCAAAAATCGTCAATTAATTTTCAAAATATTTTCATTTTTTGTCTCAAAAACATAGGTTATGACCCCTCGTTGGAACGAGCTCGTCGAGCTCGTTCCAACGAGGGGTCATAACCTATGTTTTTGAGACAAAAAATGAAAAAAATTAGTTATTCAAGAATTATTTTTGCAAGCGTCGTCTGCTTTTCATGTTAGGTAACGGGTTAAAGGTTTGACCGCTATTGTCTGTTGAAACCCATTTAAAAATTAGAAAACGGTGTTTTCGTCATCGTTTGATAATCTGTACCTTTTTCTGTTCATTATATTAGCAGTGTGAGTTTCGTGACAATAATACACACTGTAACCTTTTCATTAATAGTATAAGTGTAAGAGGTGAGATTTGCTTTTTTTCCTGGGAAGAATAAAAACTTGCAAATTACCGTAAAGAACGCATTTGCTAAACAAAGAGCCAAACTGGACTTACTTAGTGTTGGTATGTGTCTTTCCAGTGCTCAAAATAACTTTTTTTCTGTGCGTAGCAAAATGCTACACATTTCCAAAAAATGAATAGCATTTTGTAAAAATTACATAGCTATTTTTGTGTACCAGAGTTATGTTATGCTGTTTTGTATTGAATTCTTCTAAGTCGATAGAATAGTTTCCATCCATTTTTGGGCATTTCCAAATGATCTGCAACACATGAAGCATTTACTATGTTTTTCTTTAACTGAAATGCCTTTAAGGGTTGCATGGACTTGGATATTTTCAAATGGCATCTTGGTTGTTTAATAGAGTTCTCAAAATGGAAGTTGGGATTTTTAATTTGATGGGCTTGAAGTTATTTTTAATGGGCATTTTATGCAAAATGTTGTAAAAACAGGAAGACTTTAAACCAATAGAATTCATCTTACAAATGATGCTTGATGGAGAGTTAATCTGAGTTATGCCTGGAATGTTCCACAATCAGACGTAAAGCATCAGTGAACTAGTTTTCAAATTTGTTTGCAAATTTTCATTCACATTTTGCGATACAAGATAATCAACTGCAGCCTAATAGGCTGCAGTTGATTATCTTGTATCGCAAAATGCTATACATAATTGAACATTGTGTAGCTTTTTGCAAGTTTTGAACAGCAAAAAGCGACGTGACACCGCTTATTTTGAGCCCTGTGTCTTTCAGAAAAATATTCCCAATGACTGATTATTTGTGAAGTGGCATCATCTAATTTGCTTACCATGAAAACCAAGTTTCATTTTGTAACTTTTTATAAACGAAAACAATAGACAGCTCGTGGAGTTTTCGATTATTAAAAGTAACAAAGGAGAGACTTGACTTTATTTTCTACTGACGTTAAAGGTTTTTCTCAGCAATTGCTTGTTTCTTAATTGGACCTTCCTTGTTCACCTTATAATTTGAAGGGAGATAATTTATCGAAAGTCGATTTTCATAACGATGCAGGTCAAAGATGGAATAGATCTTTAATTCTGATGGTCGGGTTTGAAACAAAAACCTCGACACTCCAGGCGTGTAGAAAAAAATATTCGCTATTTAGTCTGCACTGTGTTAAAATCTCACAGAGGAAAATGTAAAAAAAAGAAACGTGCAATTGTTCCGAATCCCCACTATACTACAACCTGAACATGTCAATTTGCGTAGCAGTGATTTCTAATCAAGCCTCCGCTCTCTGTTAAGGTAGCGAGGACTTGGCGACTAGAAATTACTGCTAAACTACAACCCACTAGACAAAAACCTGCACATGTCCAGTTACTACTTAGCAGTGATTCTAGCCAAGCCTTGGCTCCTTGTTAAGGTACCCAAGGCTTTACGAAATCATTGCTTAACTACAACTAGGGTCCTGCGAATATTCGAGATTCGATTCGATACCATACGTATGCTTCGAGATCGATCCCGAATCAGTCTCAGAATTCGATTTTTTCGAATCTCTCGTACTAACTTCAATTTGTTATATTTCCAACAAAAATAGGATAAAACTGCCATTAGAAAATTCATTCATGAAGGCTCAATTCCTATTTATTTGAGTAATTGACAATGTTTAATTGTTAGGTAAGGTGTGAATTTGGCCCAGAACATTATCCATAGTTTTGGTTTTTGAAGGCTTAACTTGTCACTATTCACGTTCTTAAGAACGTGAATAGTAACAAGTTAGGCCTTCAAAAACTAAAACTATGGACAATAGGCCTAGCTGTTTCAGCGACGGTGCTACAGAGAATATTTAGTTATTGGTGTTTAAGGTGTTCACTCCGTCGCGTAAGGGTCATCACAGTGTTCCGTAACTTCCGTTTGATGCAATATGAAATAACTTGTCTTTTAAGATTCGATTCGGGATTCGATTCGATGTCGATATCAGAGACATGATTCGATTCGAGATTCGATTCGAAAAGAAATTTGTGATTCGCAGATCCCTAAGTACAACCCATTAGACTTCACCCTGCACATGACCAGTTGCTAAGCAGTGATTTCTTGTTACGTCTTGACTGCCTGTTAAGAACATTTCTTAACAAGACATGACTGAAAATCACTGCCTGGATAATTTGTCTGTTGTCAGCACGACTCCATGTGATGACAAGTTAAGAGCGCATATTTCGAGAGCGCAAAAGCCTGAATATGCCGTTAACCCTCTACCCAACGTAACGGCCAAAACCGGCCAGCGCTATTCTCAAAAATCGCCAATTACTTTTCATTATTTTTTTCATTTTTTGTCTCAAACGAGGGGTCATAACCTATGTTTTTGAGACAAAAAATGAAAAAAATTAGTTATTCAAGAATTATTTTTGCAAGTGTCGTCTGCTTTTCAGGTTAGGTAAAGGGTTAAAGGTTAAGTTCTCATTGGAATAAGTCACAAAATCACTGTAGATACAATCTGTACTTGCAAAAGAATGCAAGTACGGAGCTCATTGGCAGTGGCATTTGCGGTGATGAGGTAGAATGAGATAATCACAAATCACAACTTATTTCTGTATTTTATGGTGTTCATTCTTCTTTGGTACTGTCAGCAAATTACAGGGGCGTCGGAACGATTTTCACGTAAGGGGTGCTGGTTGGATGGGCGATGGTTGGTCGTCGGTACCATGGTCGGCCCGTGGTACGAAAATTTTAAATTCCAAGGTCCCAAAACCCCTATTTCCATGCATCTGAGCGGATATTTTGAGATTTTTCAGGAGATGTATTTGAAAGATTTCACACTTTGAGAGCCGTTAAAAAACGTCGGTAAAGCATATAGGTGAGTTCTATTTATCAGCTTTGGTCGTAACGTCCAAAGGTGATAAATAGACCTCACCTGTATGGTTTACCAGACGTTTCCAGCAATTAAACTGTCTGTGGATTATCTTGTCTGGGGTGGATTCGGTACTTGTATGTCTGTTACGATCTATTTCAGTTAACCGATTTTTGAACAGACTGTATACATTTTAGCGTTTGCTGCCACTTACTGCAAAAAAATGATCAGAAATCCATCGAAACTGAACCAGTATGAGAGAAACATAGCTGGCGAAAATATGGGGGAGGCTCTGGATCCGCCCCTTGTTTCACCATTCATTGCCTGTGGTAAAATATATGCATACAAAAAACATGGTCCGGCAAAAAAGCGCGCGGGGTGGGGGGGGGGGGGGGGGGGGGACGGTGCAGAAAATTTGCCCCAGATTCTTTAAAAATCGTTTTCTCATGTTCCGATGGATGGAATATCTAGACATGTGGTATTCAGCTTTTCTCTGAGGTGAGTTTGTTTAAGAGCAGTCTAAAGGACAATATTTTCATTGTCCTGGGAGGGGCAGAATTTTTGGCGCCGCCCGAATTTCTATTTTCAGAACCGATATGCTGATTTAAACTAAATTTGGTATGTGATATAATTAGATCATAAGTAAATAAGTTTAAAAAATCCCGCATCGCCTTGCGAGCCCCAGGAACTATTTTTTTTTTTGCAAACGCCCATATTTCAAAAGGAACAATGAACTGTTATTTAGTATGCTGCATCGTTATGACCAGTAGAATCCGCAAAATTCCAATCCGTTGTATCATAGGGTATCCAAAGGGGAATCGAAACATGCTGAATCAGCATATTTTCAAAAATTAAAAAAATCTGCTTCTCCAGAAGTACTAGTCAGAATCTTGATATTTGATATACATGTACAACGACAAACCATTATCAGATCCACAGATCCGTCTATTGTGATTAACCCAACGTCATTTACCTTATCACTCCTAAAGAGTAGGAGGTTTTGTGCCCAATCTTCTGGATCTAATTTTCTGGATCTGACGCGTGCGTGTGGTGGAACGTGGATGCTGTGAGTCTGGAGGGTTTTCCACAGAACCGAGAGGTCTCCAAATGGTATGCTCAACTGAACGGGAGTACAGGGAATTACCGAACACGACCAGACAAGTACTGCAAATAACCCAAATTGATGCGAGAAACTTGTTGGAACCGATCATCTTGGATTATCTAGGGGGAGGGGGGGGGGGGGGCACGAACTACCATACAACCAAAATCTCACGAAAAGGTGTGTTTGCTTGGATGGGAGTGTACGTAATGACAGCAAATGACCCGCTAACTACCACAGACTACCCCAAACGACCCTACATCTATATAAATTTCCCAAATGGATGAAAAGATATGATGATGATGATATGACATGTTTATTTATCAGTATACAGAAATACAAGACAATAAATATATACATAATGGTTACATCATAACAGGATTCACGTACACAGTAATATTATTTCAGATACATACAGATAACTGGATGAGGCAATTTTTTGTATACCGGTAGGGAAAGGCATAGCCAGACTGGCTGTCTTCCCGCCTTTCACAAACCCATTATCTCGGGTAGCATGTAGTGCCATGGGGTCGAGATGCCTCCAAAAGATATGTTCGATTGAATGAGATTATTTCACGGGCTCGAATTTTGCTACCCGGTATCAAGATGCTCTTTTCCAACTCATTGCGTATTTTGTTCTTCCTATTTATCTTGATCGAATTTTGGAGAATGTCCAAAGCAACCAACCAATCAAAACACTCTATTTGCCTTTTCCCTTTCCATGATCTTCATACTAACCCTTTACCCGACGTAACGGCCAAAACCTACCAGTGCTATTCTCAAAAATCGCCAATTAATTTTCATTATTTTTTTTCATTTTTTGTCTCAAAAACATAGGTTATGACACCTCGTTGGAACGAGCTCGTCGAGCTCGTTCCAATGAGGGGTCATAATCTATGTTTTTGAGATAAAAAATGAAAAACAAATTAATTATTCAAGACATTTTTTTGCATATGTCGTCTGCTTTTCATGTTAAGTAAAGGGTTAACAGCACACAAGATGTGTTAATAGATGCCCGGAATTAAGTGCACATTGTGTGCACAATAAATGAAGTAGTTACTCACAAACGAGCATTTGTTGTCTACAGGAGGCAATTGTTTGGGGACTATAGGGGTCAAATGGGTGCTAATTGTGGCATGGATGGGGGGGGGGGGGGGGGGTTGGTCCTTCCAAGTGACCAGTTATACCCGAGGGTCCCAGACCCACCACTGGAGGAGTTGGGGGTCCACCGAGCGGGGGTGCTCCCCCCGTTTGGTGTACGACCGTATCGGCTAGGCTACCTTGTGATGCCTGTGCAACAGAGTCCTGTTCTTCCTCTCGTAAACGCTCCAAGGTCTTCTCCAGTTGGTCAATGAGGTCTCTTCTGGCTGAGGACTGTCCCTGTGTGGTCTGGCTGCCCAGCAGCTGCTTATTTGCCGCAACTGATAAACTAGGTGCTGCATGGCTTGTGTGGCCGGGTGGTATGGTTGGTTCAGCACACCCTCGACGAGATCTTCGTGTGGCTGGTGGAGTTGTGGTTAAAACTCGGCGGGTCTCCCCAGGCACATTGTACAGATGGGAAAGACCATCCACCAGGGGGGTCCCTGCCCCTCTGCCTGCAGGCTGCTCTTGCACTGTGGACTTGAGTACTCCCTTGGTCTTCCTCTTAGCTTTAGGCATCTGAAAAACAAAACTGGATAGAACTTAGCCACGAAAATTAGATAACAAAAAGCGGCGAATGCGACTGAATGTGTGTAACCCCCGCACTCCATTTACTGTGCTGTGCAGGAGTGGGTAGACGAGCAGTTGAATATTCAACATGTATTGTAGGATAGGGAACAAATGGGATGCCCAGCCGCCAAGAGCAAAGCCTGCAGATACGGAACAGGCGACACCACACCAAAAACAATATAAACAACCCCTGATAGAGGGTGTGGGATTTTGATAAACAAATCCATGAGGTGCCCAGGAATCCAAATTCCTAACCTATAATTTAGCCAGGAATGGCTGGGCATCCTATAATATAAAACTGAGGACCCATTACCATAATAACAAGCCTCAGTGGTTCCCCTACAACGTACATTAAACTGCAATGCAGTGCTCGTTAAAATTAACGTTCACCTAGGAGCAAACGTAAACCAGGACACATAGTCCACAGCACAAATATGTTACGAATTATATGCAAGAAATTAGTGGGATCGCACAAATTTGTTGATGTACATGTACCTCTGCAAGCTGACATATCAGACATAAATGAAAGAGAAGTCGACGTACATGTCGTACATATATGCAATATGAAATGTATTTAATTGTACAAAAATAAGATTGCACTGACTAGGCCTGAGGTATGAAAAGCAGCTAGATCTTGCAGAGTGTAATAAAAAACCTGAAACGTCTGCTATAAAATAAAATACAAATAAGAGCATAACAGTTGAATACAAACCGTCCCTGTGGCATCTATTAATAATTATTGGCGAGATTGCAGAGCTTTCAGTCCTGATGTGATGGCCAATCTAATATTGGCCAGAAATGCCTTTAACCCTTTATCATTCAAGTGAACCCCATCACAAACCTTGTAGCGCACACATCCACCAAGGGGGCGCTGCCTCCAAAATTGAACCGTTCCTCCAAAATAGCTGCGCAACTCCTTTGATAAGCTGGCATTCAACTCATCCACCTCTCCATTGAATCGCTCAATTTCCTCAGGGCTGGTGGAAAACTTGCGCCCTGAGCCTGGCAGCTTGATCCGAAATCTGTGCAAAATTTCACATACAAAAATATTCTTGACATGCACACAACGTTCTAAATAATATACCAAATTCTGGATCTGCCGACTGACATCTTCAGGTGGGAGATCAGCTAGGTCATTTCCACCTAACACCAGCACAACTATATCTGGGGCAAATTGCTCAATTTTCCGCTGGTGTGTGCCAGAAATCTTGTCTAATGTTAAACCTCTGATGCCAAATAGCCTAACATCAACTGGTGTAACCACCTGTTGTAAATTTAAACAGTCTGCAAAGGGAAATGCCAGTGGAGTCTCAGAACCTGGAATATCTGGCATTAGATACTCTGCAAAATGGTTGACAAAACTACTACCAAATATCAAAACTTTGGCAACCATGATAAAATATTACCCAACTAGTATAACTATAATTTAGATTAAAGTACTAAAGCTAACCTCTGCGGGCCTCCCAAATCAAATTAAGCAAGCAGAAACTCTGCAACAAAAATTGTGTGGTCTGCATCTGCTGATCTAGAACAAAGAAGTGCCTGAAAAGATGCTGAGATTCTGGCGCCCTCTCCTGGAAGCATTCTGATTGGCCTGTTATACACTCTAAAATCAGTTGGGTTAAAAATTAACCCAAATCGACTGGGTTGAGTGAATATGAACCCAATTGGGTTCATATTCACTCAACCCAGTCGATTTGGGTTGATTTTTAACCCAATTGATTTTAGAGTGTAATCAGAGAAGAGTATTGCTGACTAATATCCTAATTGCTTCCAGATTAGTGTAGGTACCACCATCATGTCTGTAACTTAATCCAGCAGAGCAGATATATCTTTTGAGTCCACAGACTGAGTGGCCTCAAGCCATGTACACAGTTTAATAAGCTAATGTCTGAAACTTTAATCCAACAGGGCAGATAGAACCTTTGTGTTCACAGCTCAATTAGCCTTCAGCTATGCACACAGTTTAATCAGCCCCCACCTAATTAACACCACTAGATAATCCAACAGCTAGGCATAAAGTTTTTTACATGGTAAAATTATTTTGTATAATTATTAATACTCATTAGTCCGGTAGGGGACATTGTATTGCTTCAGCGATTCGTGCGCTCTTGTTTTGTTTTGTCCAGATTTGGATATAGCTTCACATTAGATTCCTGCACAGATTCATTTACGATACAAGGCACACATATGCTCAAAATGAACATTTCCGCCCACATGTGACGGGAATTTTTGCATCTTTTTTCGTGATGTAGACCATCGTCTGTCCTCAATGTCAGGCTCCCATGTTTACCGGCATTGTCACGAGATACATATGGCAGTTCTCGTGCACATACAAACTTACCAATGTGGGGTGCTATAAACCTGATTTGTTCAGACTGTGTTGGCTTTTGTCCCGACTTATAAAATAATCCAACTACATCATCAGGGCATGCCTTTGTTGAAGGCATGACTTGATGATGTAGTTGGAATATTACCCTGTAAGGATCATAGTTAATCGTCAACATTACTTGGAAGTTTTAAATTTGCATTTAACAGGGGCAGGGACTAGATATTGATATTGAAATTAGTGTGGATGGTGGCATGAGTGAAGGTGTTACTTATGTCAATGTAGCGGTCTTTTATTTCTACATTATTTATGTTCGATTTCCATCCGAACTATACGTTTGTGAGACGCTGAAAATGGCTTATACCAAGCTATATTCCAATGAAAATTATTAGAGAGGAAACGAATCGGACAGCCGATTTCGAATCGAACCGAATATCAGCTTAAGATTCGAAATCGAATCGAATCTCGAAACTTCGCGGGACTCTATCAAAATCCAAAGCTACACTTCCAATACTATACACCACTATGAGAAAAAAATATTCGATATTCGTTTCTTTGATAACTCCCGTGGAGTCTGTAATTCTCAGGCTTGGCAATTTCAGGAGAGCGATTTTTTAGCTCTCCTTACTGCCCTCCTGAAAGAATTAAGGAGAGCGAAAAATTGCCCTCCTAAATATTTTGGTCTGGGATGACTGAGATTACATGTATTATGCTCACATTAAATTTTTGTTGTAAAGCAAAAATGTAATTTAACTTCGAAGTCACATGACATCACGTGATTTCATTTTGAAAGTGGTTTAGTGGTAAAAGATAACGGCTGCAACCATACCCAAACACAGTTGCAATCATTTGAAGCAAAATGGGTCACAGAATATTTTTTTCTGTCAGTTTCAAGTTCAACAACTGACATCACAGTTTGAGGGGTGATTATTCAAGGAATATTGACACAATAATATACTACCATTACTACTATCCTGTCACTTGAAGCACTTGCACCAGGATGTGACTGTAGATTCAAGCAGACCTGTTGTCCAAGAAAGTCATACGCCTACCACTACCACCTTCAACCCCCTTGGGGGGTTGAAGGTGGTAGTGCTAGGCGTATGACTTTCTTGGACAACAGGTCTGGGTACATACACAGGTCTTGTCAAGTGTGTGTTCGGTTGTTGAGTGAGACATCTAGATGTCTAAGAGATTTCGCTTTACCTTAGTAAAGTTAATAAAATCACTGATGTAGTCTGTTGGTTTCAGTTTCAATGAGTTCGTTCAATTGGATACTTAAAATACTGTGTAAAGCTAATTGCTCTCCTAAGCTGATTGAGGAGAGCGATTTTTTGCCCTCCTGCATTTTTCAGAATGCCAGGCCTGAATTCTAAACACACAACAATACAGTCGCCAAAGATCTACGAATTGGAATTATGCTCTTCTCTTTTCCGACTCAATTTCCAGATGAGCCCCGCTTATTCCTGTATATTCAAGGAACTGGATGCTATACACTGACTGGCATCGTAACTACTCGTCTAGTCGTTGAAAGCAAAAAGGGAACATGGCAGAAAAAATTGTAACAAGCTAAAACCTTTGGTGTAGTTGGAAAGAGGAATACTCCCTGGATATCATATCCAAAATCCGTTTGGGTTATGTTCCAATAAGAGTAAAATCCTCGCCTTGTGATTGAATAAGAGCTGGCGTAGTTTCTTGTATGTTAGCGGCTCCAGTTGCAAATGTTACCGTTTGACGTCACCACGCGAAATATTTGAAATGACGTCGCCCGTTTCGTAATTGCTTCATCAACGGAGTGCCTAGCAAACCGCTTCATTTTTTTTGGATTTTTCACACGTACAGCAGACAGTGTTCCGGATGAAGTGTTGTTTAAATTACAAACCGATATACGAGATGGAATGAGTTTATCTGGTTTATTGATTATTTATCCTGTGCCGTCGAGGGGTACACAACAGGTTTTTTTTACTAAACCTGTGATCGTGAAAAGTTGCCTTGAACAAGGAAACTTTTAACGAGTACATATTTAGTAAATAAACCTCTCGTGCTTCAAGATGTAGGTTTTGGGCTATGGGTAGTGTCTTATTGGAACATATACATGATTGATATGAACTGACGGTAACATGGTCTGAGGGTTGCAACTCTGAGCGTATGTTCAACCGAGTCGCAAACCATGTTGCCGTCAATTCATCACAATAATTTATAATGTGTGACGTGAGTGGTGTATTTCGTACGCTTCAGCCCAATACGGATCACTTTGGGGATTCATGTGGCGTCATGTGTATTGTGGCTGTGACATGTGCGATCACGGTAGCCCACGTAAGTGTCCAAGTTGAAACGTTATTATCATGGGGATACTCGGTGGATGGTATGATGGAGGCAGCAGTCTTGATTTGTATGGTGACACGTGGTTATTATGACCTGGAGGGGCTGGTATGAAGTATGAGTGTATTGGGAGGGTATGTTTCATTGAATGCGAGTATATCTAATTACTGGAAACAACCCGATAACCACCATCAATTACCAAAATTGAGTAGCACGCAGTGCTGTACTGCGATTAACCGAATAGGCGATGCCCAAAGGGCTGTTCAGTTGTCTGGAGTGTACTCCGGTAGAGTGGAGGCTCCAATCTAGGGTTCGAATAGGTCATTTTGAGTTCTTTCTTACTATTTGTAGTTTATCTGGCCCGTTGCATTCTTAACCCTCACCATTCTATCTAGTTCCAGTTTCTGGTGTCGCCTTCTCACCAAGACTGAATTTAAATAGATTCGGCCAGATCATCCCATTCTCCTCAACCCACATCTCTCTATACAGACCCTTTCCCAAGTTGATGCGTGTATGGTCTTTGTCTGCTGTCCCTTCAACGGCTTTCCAAGTATCATGTTTGCACCCACTCCCCCCAAAACCCACAACTATACAATTGGTACCAAAATTAACGCATTCTGAGTTTTTAAGAGCAGCTGAGTGGAGGGGGAGAGGAACAGAATATAATTTTAACTTGGTCTGAGGTATGCACAGTTAATTATTTCGTCGCCCATATTTTCAAAACCGACCAAAAAGAGATTTTGCCCATAGCTTTGCGCCTTCCTCCCCCTTCCCTCGAACTTTCTCGACTCAACCCAAATCGGTGATTGGATGCCATTGCCCCCAACCCCCTGCATGATACATCACCTCATAACCGGACCACTTTGTACGGGATTGGTCTAAGTAAAACTCCTTACCTCAAATGAGCTAGATCGCTTTCTTGAACTGCGTAAACAAAGTGGTCAAATTCAGTCTGTATTGTTATAAACAGTCTACTGACTACAATGGTGTAAAACTAATTAACATATAATTTTAATTTAAGGTTGTACCCGGAATCCAGTTTCCAAGGCATTCCCAGAGACGGCTACACTGCAATCATCAACAAACTGCTCTCGCATCCGAAAATAACAATTATTTTGAACAGAGAATTCTCCAAGAGATCTTGGTTAAAAAAAGGTTACCGCACGCTTTACTATACTGGCCGGATAGACGAATATTTTTCTGACCATAATTTGCCCAAACTGGAGTATACATCTGTTAAGTTTGAAAAATACGAACTAAAAAATACATCATTTTTTCAGCCAGCCCCGGTTATATTTTACTTACAAGGAGCAAACAAATTTTCGAAAATTACCGACTATAAACACTTTACGAATTTGTCAACAGACTTTACCGTAGTCGTTAAAGAAATGTTCTCCAAAGAAGGAACGCCCCTGATTCCTGTACTCGATTCAAAAAACAGAGTACTCTATGAAAAGTATAAGAAGCTTTCCCAGAGAGAAGAGATGACGTCCAATGTAAGATTTGTAGGAGGTTTAACAGCATACAAGTATCTTGATATGGCAACTACAGTTTCCAATGCGGTTAACAGATTTGAACAGTTGTTCGGAAAGACTATTACCCCAGTTAGTAAAACAGTTTTTACAGTGCCTTCTTTGTCTCTAATGGTGAGCCACTGCAAGGAAGATATAACGTGGATAGCAAATGATTTTGTCCAGGAATGTGCCAATAGAAAGATGAATATATTTATTTATGAGAAATGTAATCAACTCTCGACCGGAAGATCCCTTCGCCAATCATATCCAAATTGTAATGTGCGTCAGATTATCTTATCAAACGTGGGTCGTGAAGGACATTCCTGGATACATCACCTGCTAACACAATCTCTGTATTTTCATGACATAAATGTGTTTTTACAAGGTGGGAAGGAAAGTGACTCAAAACAAGTGATGAAGTATGTAAAGAACTACATTGAATCAAAAAAATTAAAAGAGGAAAGCAATGTTAATAGCCCTGTGCGGTTTCTCATTGGAAATTACACAATACTGCGCGATATATGTTGTTCACATGATTGGTTGGACTATTCGCCAAAAGCAGGATCGGGACTTTGCTATTGGTTCAAAGAAGTAACGCGTACTGACCACGGCTGCCTCAACTTTAAAGAATCCCATCGAGGTGAAATGATCGTGTCGAGTGTCCTTCTACGGCGGACTCTTTCCAAAAACACAAAATTCTTTCTCGATATGTATAATGCTTTATCTAACGAAAACAATCCACTAGAAGGTCATTTTTTGGAAAGACTGTGGGTTGTGCTTTTCCGCTGGCCTTATCTTGAACCCTGTTAAATGTAGAATGGACGTATTTTGTCAGTATATGATGCCTTAGACATGTACATGGGCGGATTCGGAGGGGTGTATCCGACGCTCGCACCTTCTATTTTTATACACCCGTTGAAAAAAGGGACGTTTTACGACATTGGTCTGTCTCTGTCTGTCCGTATGTCGGTCCTTCCGCCGTCCCACTGTCCATGCGTCCGTCCGTCAGTAGTATGTAATGTGGTTTTGAGGTCTAGGTTGGGGGACGCCGGAATTGACGTCATGTCAGGTGACCTAGTTGCACCATGTTGTGTTGTTGTGGTAATCCGCGTGAGCGGCCATGTTGTGACGTCATCTCCATGGTGATACGTGGTGTGAGTGCGCATGCGCAGCACGTGTTGTTAAGGTGATACGTGTTTCCGTCGTCCATTTTGTATACTGGAGGCCGCCATCTTGGTTTCTATGGTAGCACGTGATTGCTATGTTACCCAATTTTTCTGCAATAGGACGGGGCATGTTTTGAGGGTGTGTTCGATTGAATCGGAGTAAATCTAATTTGCACAAACAACCCGACAATCTCTCCAAATCACCAAAATCCACCCAACTTTTTACTATTTCGAATTCTTTCAGAATTCTCTGCTTCTATCTATATATGTAATAGTTTACGTCTACCTAGGCATGTTCCTTTGTTCTGGAGTATACTCCAGTAGCGTAGAAGAGCCTATTAGTTGGAACAGTTTACCTTATTATTACTATAATTAGCTATTCTGATCTGTTCTTGTTAGTTCTGACCCTATTCCAAGTACTCGTGTTGTTTCATTTATCTAGATTATAACTAACCAATCAGATTGCTTGATTTCCCATAACCTGTATGCAGAGTTATCTCCCATGTGTATAATAAAAGCCTATATCCAATGGCCTTATCCCATGGAATCTCATTTTTGGGAAACACCTGTGGCTGTGGAATCCCTTTTCTGTCATATGTGCTTATGTGAAAAAGCACAATGTGACACAATGTCCCCTAGCACAAAGACACATGCCTTATGTGCCGATATGTGCTTATGTGAAAAGGCACAATGTGACACAATGTGCCCTAGCACATAGGCACATACGGGTATTTGGGGATACCTATGTCCTGGTATTGTTTTATTCGAGGATACCTACCGGAGAGTCCCTTTTTTGTCATATGTGCTTATGTGAAAAAGCACAATGTGACATAATGTGCCCTAGCACAAAAGCACATGCTTTATGTGCTTATATGTGCTTATGTGAAAAGGCACAATGTGACACAATATGCCCTAGCACATGGGCACATACGGGTATTTTAGGATACCTGGTATTTTATTATTTGAGGATGCTAGTAGGACTTTACATCCGGGTACTTCTGTTACATAGTTAGTTACATAGTTACTTCCGGGTAACAGCAATCACGTGCTTCCATAGAAACCAAGATGGCGGCCTCCAGTATACAAAATGGACGACGGAAACACGTATCACCTTAACAACACGTGCTTCGCATGCGCACTCACTCCACGTATCACCATGGAGATGACGTCACAACATGGCCGCTCACGCGGGTTACCATGACAACACAACATGGCGCCATTAGGTCACGTGACATGACGTCACTTCCGGATTCCCCCACCGGGGTCCCCCAACCTAGACCTCAAAACCACATTACATACTACTTCCCCATGTCGTGTACGCTGCCCATATGAACACAGAAATTGAGACCCCACTAATTACACTACGAGGTGGGGTCTCAAAACCCCACCACGTGACATCAGTTTGTCTATAATTAACTTGTGTTTTTTGCAAGTGCGGTAATCAGGTTTACTCTTCCACCAAAAATAGTTTCAGTTCATTGTTGTTTAGTGATTGTTAGGAATTGCACTTGAGTATAAATTGAACACGTATGCTCCATTCGTGTTTTTTGATAATAAAAAGCATTAATATGGCACAAAACGATCAAAATATGGAGTT